>JAQZBX010005811.1:0-16119 GCA_029593785.1 Cabassous unicinctus
GAGAGGGAGGGACGGAGAGAGGGAGGGACGGAGAGAGGGAAGGAGGCAGGCAATGGCAAAGGTGGCAAAATGTTAAAATGTTAAAATCTGGGTATCTGGTGGAAGGGGGATATGTTGGGGTTGGGTTTGTATTATTTTTGCAAACGTCCTTAAGTTTGAAGTTATTACAAAATAAAAAGTTAAAAAATTAATCTTTTGGGGAGGCAAAGTGGAAATATTAAATCTCCACTCCAGGCTCTCTTCTCCTCATGTAGAATAATGGAAAAAATGTGTAACAGTATGAGAGAAACACTTCCCATTGTCTTGAAATTAGACAGAGGTCAGTAATCTTTTACTGTTAAGGGCCAACTAGTAAATATTTTATGCTTTGCAGGACACATAGACTCTCTATAACACATTCTTCTTGTTTTGTTTTGCTTTTTTCACAACACTTTAAAAATATAAACACCATTCCTACCTAACAAGTCATAGAAAAACAGGCTGGAGGCAAGATTTGTCTCATGAGCCCTAGTTTGCTGATCCTTGCTCTAGAGTACAGAGACAAAGCAATATGTGCTCAGTACCCTACAGTCTGCAGAGCCACCAATAATTTAACCCGCAATAGTTATCTAATCATTATCCATCTAGTGTCATCTGTCATTTATCTCTTTTTATCTATCTATCACCTATCAATCACCTATCTACATATCATCTACCATGTATTCATCTATCTTTCTATGTATCAATAAAGACTCACGTATGGAGAGGGGAGAGGGAATATTGAGGGTCTTTGGCCTTGGCCCCATGGGGAGTGCAATATTAGTGTTGAGAGATTATTTTATACCTTCTCTAAAGTTTGGGGGACAGACTGGGTATAGAGGCTCCAAGAAAATCTCACACGGAGATTAGGAGATACCTGCAAAAAGGGAAACTGCATCTTATTCCCCATTTAGATGTCTGTTTATAAAGGAATTGCTGATCTACATTGTGCCTACATGAACAGGGGGCGTGAACTGGGGGAAAATAGATGAAATCCCCATGGGTCAAAGGGGCCCCATGGAATGTAGCTGGGCTTGAGTCATCATGTTGACACCATCTACAGTGGTTTCAAACTGTATGTATCCCAGAAAAACATATTCTTAAAGCTAATCCATTCCTGTGGTGTAAGTAGGATCTTTTGATTAGGTTACTTCAATTAAGGTGTGGCTCAGGGTGGGTCTTAATCCTTTTACTAGGGTCCTTCATAAGAGAATGAAATTCAAACATAGACAAAGAAAGCCATGAAAGGGAAGCGGGTGTGGCTCAATGGATAGAGCTCCCGTTTACCATATGGGAGGCCCCGGATTTGCTTCCCGGGGTATCCTTGTGAGGGCAGGCTGGCCGGCCCGCGTGGCGCGGTAGGCTGATGCAGCAAGACCTCACAGCAGGAAGCGGGTGTGGCTCAATCGATAGAGCCCCTGTTTACCATGCGGGAGGCCCCGGGTTTGCTTCCCGGGGCCTCCTTGTGAGAGCAGGCCGGCCGGCGCGGCGTGGTGGGCTGATGCAGCGGGACCTCACAGCAAGGGGGAGATAAGCAGACACGGAGAAGACACACAGCGAATGGACACAGCAAGCACAAGCAGCAAGGGGGGGATAAATAAATAAATAAATAAAATCTTTAAAAAAAAAAGAAAGCCATGAAAGCAAGAAGCTGGAAGCAACAAAACTCACAAGAGAAGGGAGAAAGCATTTAATACTACCATGTGCCTTGCCATGTGACAGAGGAGCCCAGGACCACCAACAGCATTTGTTTTTTCTTCAGGAAGAAAGTGTAGTCTTAATGATGACTTGATTTGAACATTTTCATAACTTAAAAACTGTATGCTTATAAGTTAATGCATTCCCATGGTTAAAGGTTAAAGCCAACACATTTTATGGTATCTGCTTTCAGCAGCTTGGCAAGCTAAAACAACCACCGATGGAACCAAGAAGCAAGAAATTGTGGAGTATTCTCTAGGCAGAAACTGAGGTAGAAAAAGAGGAAGAGTAAAACCAGCTTTCCCATGTTAGATATCTGGGCATTTACAAGGCCCTGCAGTGCCCTCCAAAGGACTGCCCATGTGCCTGTGAGAGCCAGCACTGAGATGACTGCCCCACTGAGGGCATGACATCTGCTCAGGGTTAGTCAGAGAAGAGGACCACAAGAGGAACTAGAAAACTGTGAGGATCTTCACTATTTTCCCTCCCTATCTTCCTCAACAGCATCAACACACAAAAAGTTAGACTTTGGAGAAGGAGTGAAGGATGTGTTTCAGAAACATCCACTGGCACACACACTTCTCAACAATTCATGGCCCCAGCTGAGGCCTGTCTTGGAGGTAGGGGAAGAAATGTAAGTTAAATCAAGCTTGAGATTCATTTTTAAAGCAGAATGTGTGTTGGTAACTGTCCAAGATGTTGTTAAGGGAAAAGAAAAGAGATTTGACAAAACAGGGTTGGAAGCAGTGATTGAAAAAAATGATGTTTCATAGTTGTATCCCACTGAGTGGAGCCATACATATTTTCTTTCTTTCTTTCTCGCTTTTGTTTTCTTCTGGTAGAGGTGTCCATAAACTTCAACTTAAAGTCTTTTTAAAAAAGCCATTTGTCAGTGCTGGGACCTGAAGACTATACAGGGAACCAGGAGATATATTGTCTTGGTTGCTTCTCCAGAAGCAGAACTGAAAAGACTAGGTTCAAGTGATTTATTAAGGAAGTGTTCCCAGTGGAAACCTTCAAGGGAGTAAGGAAGGAGTGGGAAAAGCAGGACAAGGAAGGGAGGAAGTCAAGCAAGGGGATGATCTCAGGCAATGTTTCCCCAAGGCTAGCTTCAGCCTGATCCTGCAGAAAATGATGAACTTTGAATTCCTCATCTGAGTGGTCCCCACCCAAGTCAAGGGGACTGGGGCTGTCATACCCTGTACCTGGAGTCAATGTTAAGGGCTGCCCTTGAGGGATGTAAATACCCAGCATTTCTGGCTCTCAGCCCTGGCAAAAAGCCTCAGGAGCCCTTGGGCAGCCCCCCAATGTGGAAACTAAATCTGTAAAAATGAGATCTAAGAAGATCTGGGAAGAGAACCAACATTATCTGCTACACATATTCACAGATTGTGAGAATGGAAGAATCCTTGGAGGATGCAAAATCATGGCATGCTTTGATTAGTTGTAAGTTGAGTCTGTCTCACACATACACACGTTACCGATTATAAGGTGCCAGAATTTGTAAATTATTTTTCCCCAAATAACTTGTTTAGAATGTAAGACTATCCCTGCAATAATGACACTCTGATTAGCAATTCCACATGCTGTCCTTATTGGGAGAGAAAGATTTGGAAGTACAACTCTGGAATGGCATACTCAGGGCAGTCTTATTTAATATGCTACAATCCATCCTAAGAAATTGTTCCCTTGGGTTTTTTTGATAGCTGTGGCAATTAAAAATGATTTATAGCTTAATGAGTTGTGTTTTTATAATAACTCTGGATTTTTAAAAAAATTTTATCTGAAAATGAATTTGGATTTATTTCTAAATAGGTCTATACAAGCATATTTTGCTTGCTATAAAAATATGCCAAAAATTATTACTCCAGAAGAATCCAGCAGGCAGCCTGGTAGAGAGTAAGGCAACGCGTACTAATGATTAAATGTGCGCTGTTAAATTGCCTGGGCTCAAATCCTTGTTTTGCTACTAGCAAACTATTTTTCATTGGACAATTTGATTAACTTTTTACACTTAAATACCCTTGTCTATAAACATGAATGAGATTGAGACTTGCCTTATCAGGTTGCTAGAGAATAAAGGAGATCATATGTGTGGGACTTAGATATAGTCCTAGCACACAATGAGTAATATGTAAATGTTCATCTTTGTTAAGAACATGGTTTCGGGACTTGGAAAGATCTTTGCCTACTTCTATGTCTTTGTCCTTGGGAAGGTTGGCCTGTTTCCTCTCAGTAAAGTGGAGATATATTACTATGACTGGATTTCTGTGGAAATTAAATGCAATAATACAATATATGAAATACCTAGCAAACAGGAAGTGTATAATAGGTGTTAGTTCTCTGTCCTTTTGTTGTATACACAGTTATCCTCCATAACATGTACGGGATACGATGTACAGCCTCAACATGAACCTCTTCATTTAATCTCCTTTGCACTAATACATTGGAAATCTAGTTTAGCTTAAGACTTTTATGATCGAAGGAACCATTCCACCTTTCCACAAAGTTCTACAGTTAGAATATGTTCCCTTAAATTGAAATTTGCATCCACCTCGCCTCAAGCCTGTTTGCTCCTGGAACAATATGAACTCGAATCACTCTTGAGTTAATTCAGTGGACCAACAGAACTGAAAACATTCCCCTCAATTAAGAACATACTACCACAGACTAAATGCTCATGGCTTCGGTGGCACATTAGGTGGAGTATTTCCAGTGCTTTTACTCTAGCAGGTTTCAACACTAAGGAAGCTACAGTAGTCACAGAGCAGTCCAAGCTGGTCTGTTCCCTTCAGAATCAGTCTCTTGAGTCTGTTCTATAGTTTCTGGCTTAGTTTGTTCTCCAGGCCTCATTTCTTGGTTCTCAAAACAGAGTCTGGACTTCATTAGCTAAATGAGAAGAGGTTGGTTTGGATAATCAGATACTTCCTTTAAAAAATTGTTTAACTTGGGATGAAGGCTGTTGCTTAGGGTACGGATCATGAAAAAAAAAAAAGTCGTTGTTTTTCTCTCAATTGCATAAAGGGTTTAGAACCAAATGTTACACTTGGGAGCAGTGTTTAGGGTCTCTGTTCTGATTGTGCCAGCAGCCCCAGGCAGAGTGGATGCCCTCTGTGTTAATGGTTTTGAGTAGTGTTATGATGGGAAGGAGTATGAAGGATCTTCCCTTGTTCATCCTTGTCTTCCATAAAAAGTCTCCTTTGAAATCTCGACAGGAGCATCAGAGGTCCCAGGGGAGGCCCCCCTTGGGGCCTTTGCTCTGCACCCACATTTTCTCCTTTCACACAAATGAAATGTTTGACTTCCATCCACTCCCTCAACTCCTGGTTCAGTCACACACCAACATCTAAAACTATGTCACAAGTCAAAGTAATAATAATTATGTAATAATTATTTGCTCTCCTCCTCTTTCCCCACCATGACCACACTCTCTATTCTTTACCTTTGTAAAAAACAGGAGAAGGTGAATGAGGTGACATTTTATAATTCCAAGGTTGCCTTGCTCAGACAAACTAATCTCCTAAGTGGAAACTTATGATTCTATCTTAAAGCAAAGTGCCTTTTTTTTTATTTTTTATTTTTATAAATTGCTTTATCAAATAGTAACCTTAGCCTGACAGGGACAAAAGAAATCTGTCTCTAGGTATTTTATGTAATCATTTTCCTGCTGCCATTTGTATTTGTTTTTGTTTTTCTCAGGTTCCTCTAGCTAACTGCTGTTGTAAAGTAAGTAGTGATCTCTTAGACCATTAGGTGTTAGAAAGAATCCTAGAGACATCTTAGGAGGAATCTATGACCCAGTGAGGCAAGATTTATGCTGAACACAGTCACACAATTGTGAGCAGAGAGTTGCTTGGAGACCCCAAGGTCTTAGAGCTTCCACTCCTCCATCCAGGCACCCATTGTTTTGATGGACTCTGAGACAAACTGGCCCTTTCCTTGCCAACACAGCCTTCCACAGCACTCCTTGGTAACTCTTGGTGAATAAATCTATGGGGCACAGAGCTTCTAGGTCCCTATTGTGTTCCTGGACATCTAGCTTTCTCTCTCTAATCTTTCTCTTGTGTCATAACTGTCCAGGGCCTTCTCTAAAGCACCATAGGCAATCCCTCAGTTTGAACCACCCTCTTCCCGACTTTTTTCCTGTTCTTCTATCCTCCTCAGAGCTGCTCTCAGAGTCACTGTCTCTTGGTTCTGTCTTTCCCAAAAGTGGCTGCAGACTACATCACAGGTTTCCAACATCCTCCACATCTTCATTGACTTTAACACAGGAAAAGAAACCCTTTATGGGTCAAGCAAACAATAATGACAAACGAGAGTAGTAATATTTTACAACTTTACAAAATTCATCCATGTCCTGGTTCCAGTTAAGTTGAAGCCAGTTAAATTCTAGCTCTCTTCCCTTTAATCCTGAGGCTGGAGTTTCCCAAAGTCCATCCTGATTTTTCTTACCCTCTGCAATATGAACAGGCATACATACTCCTTCTTCTAGACACCTCTTTTCTTGGTAGGTAGGCCCAAAGAGGAAATCCAGGCATAAAATATGCATAAAAATATGCATTTTGACTTTTCAATTGGTACAGATGCTGTGCCTTTACATGTTTTTATTCTCTTCACTAACTGAAATTAGTAGCTTCATTCTCCCACAGTAGCATTTTTTTGAAATAGTCTGATGTTCTTAAATGGAAAAATGCACCATACTACACTTCTTGGAGATTCAAAAGGTATATAAGCATAATCTAGTTCTTTCAGCTGTAAACACACACACACACACACACACACATGATTAATTTTGCGTAAATCATTATTTACCAAATCTATTTGACTGATCCTGGGATCTCTTTACATTAGTGCATATTAACATCCTAAACCATACATTCTTGGAAGCATTTGCCTAAAATAAATGCAGCAGCAATTTGTTAAAATATTTCTTTACCTAAATCTCACAAACAACACCTTACCCGCTCCTTCAAAAAATAATTTCTCCACCTGCAATGTTTAGCTTCATTTGTTTCATATTTTCTATACAGTAAGAATTATGCTGAATTTGTTATTTATTTTATATTGTTTTAGTTTAATGCTCATAACTACTCTGCAAGATAGGTATTGCTATTTCCGTTAAACAGATAAAGAAATTTGGTAATACACCAGGGAGTTTTTGAAACCTCAACTCACAATGGCCTAAGTAGCAAGGAATTTTTGTCTCATAGGAAGAGTGACTCTGGGTTTGATTAATTCATCAGCTCAATGACATCATCAACCACCTGGAAAATTTCCATATTTCCATTCCCCATCTTCAGCATTCCCATTTTGTCAAAGACTAGTTAACCTCACAGTCATACAGCATGTCTTGCAGATGTGACAATGAAAGGAGCAGGAGAGAAAAAGAATGGGTCTTTCTTTGGCCTCTTTTCAAAAACTAGATACTTTTTCTATAGCCCCATGATGAAAATATCAGACCCTCCATACTCAGTGATCACTACATGTTGGTAGTTAAAGAAACAAAGTTAAAATCTCAACAAAATGATTGATCCTTAATATTTTACTGAACTAACTGTAACCCTTTCCTATGTTTATCATTACATCACTTAAATATCCTTGCTAATATTTGTTTAAACACTACAAAGTCCACTCTCACATCCCTTAACATCAATTTCTCCTTTCCCCTACACAAGTGCCACAAGGCACATCCCTCCCATTGACCACAATTCTTGCAGAACATCTTAGGTTGCACCAGTGTAGAAAAGAACACCTATAATTTTGATATCTTAAGTGGGGCTTGGTAGACACTCAGTCACTGGCTAATTTAGTATTCTTTTTCTTTCTTTCCATGGTAAATTCTTAGTAATTAAGGTATAATTTTAAATTCTTAATTTGTGCTCTAATTTTCTACAACATTGGGTGACATCTTTTCATATCTCATTGGCTATGCCTACATTGAGGTACCATGCTAATCCAATCAGTCAAGGGAAGTGACCTCAAGGATTGGCTTAGTGTTGGCCCTAGAGCTGGGCAAAGGATCAGAAATCCTTGCCTTTTCTGAAGAAATCGTGGTGTACAAACAGAACTTGGATTTGATGAACAAAGAAGAAGTAGGGGGTGCTGTTTGGTGGGGATCCGTAACATCTCCTGTAAGTATCTTATTATCTGGATATTAAGTACACAAATTAGTAGATTCCCTGAAGATGCATGGCCATACCCTTCCATTCTAATATATCCACACTTCTGTTTGCCACTTTGAACTCACTCTGAGTGTTTGGGTATCAAAGGAGCAGTCTTACTCTTCTTGGGTCTAAAGGCTAGATGAATTCCAGGAAGAACTGCTGACCAATAGCATTAGAAATACCACTACAAATTTCTAGATGTCTTAGTTTCTCAGCAGTTAAGACAAATATCACACAATGGGTTGGCTTAAACAATGTGAATTTATTGTGCCACCATTTTGGATGCTGGAAGGCTTGCTGCCTCCTGGGATTGATAGCAATCTGGCTGCCTATCAATCGTTGACTTTCCCCTCATGTGACAATGCCCTCTCCTTTCTCTTCTGGGTTCTGCTTACTTCCAGCTTCCAGCTCCTCACCACAGCTTTCTCTTTATAAGGCCTTCAGTAATAGGATTAAGACCCATTCTGATTCAGTTGGCCATACCTTAATTAAAATAATATCTTCAAGGGACCCTATTTAAACGGGTTCATATCCACAGGGATGTGGATTAAGATTAAGAACATGTATAAATTGTGGTATATAATTCAATCTACCACACTAGAACATACTCATAATGTCTTCTATCACTTCAGGGTTAAAATGGTATCAGCCTTCATTGTGCAAATATCAAAGGCACTGAAATAATGAATAAAAGAGTTACTTCTACAGGAAAGAATATTCTAATCCAAGTATTTATAGCTTAAAAAAGAAATAAAAGAAATAAAAAGTGACCCAGACACAGGCCACTTTTTTCCCTGATTCAATCCAACCAGCTTGAAATTTATTGGCACAATTCACAAATCTAAAAGATTTTGAGTCTTAAAAACATGAAGGCCCAGATGATCTGATTGGCTCAACATCTTCCTGTGATTGTATTTTGTCAGAAAGGTTACCTAAGAGGGTAACTCATACAGATTTAAGTTAGTCCCTTCCAAAAGTGTCCAAAAATGATAGAATCAAAGAAGAATAAGGCAATAATAAGTTGATGTTTCATTATGAAATGATCCACATAATTCAATACAGTGTCAGGGCCAGAAATACTTACATGGCAATGAATTATAGACATTGGCTCAACATTATCCAAAAAAATTATTGGATAAAAGATGGTTTCAAGATTATTCAGATGTCCACTAGCTTCTAAATAATCGCACTTAGAGAAAAAGAAAACTACATACATTAGCCATTTTTCCAAGTCCACCTGGCTAGCTAAATCTGACAGTTTGAAAACCAAAGGGGAATACACTTGTGATAGCAGGAAATTAGAATTTTTGAAGGTTTTATTCTTTTTCTGAGACATCTGCTTATGGCTGTCCTTATGGTCTCACTATTTCCATAGTTTTAGAACAAATATTTTCAAATTTTGAGTCAAATTGTGTTTTCTTCCTTCTTGCCAATCTGTACATTTACAGAGTTGGGCAAAGTGCTAAGTTAAAATGAAATAGTGTTCACCAAGATGGCCAGTCATTGTCAAAACTAGGAAAACATGACACATTTGCTATCCTCATGATCCTCAGAAAATCTATACTGTTTCTCTCTCTTTCACTTTTTGTTAGTAAGTTTTGCCCTCTTAGAAAAATCTGTTCTTGAAGGGAGAAACATACACACACAAGCACACAGTGTGTATATACAATTACATTAGTCATTTATATTCTGGTCTTAATAGATCTTTCTATTTAAAACCTTTTCTATAGTTGTAAATTGAAAGGCTTTTCATCCTCTGAGAAACAACTGTAATCCAAATATCTCTGAGCTTCACCAGTCTTTGGATATAGGACAAGCTACATTAATCCTTATAGCGCAAAGTTCACATCTCTCCCTCATCTGCTAACCAGAACCTTTAATTTCCTGCATTCTTCTCCATCTGCCCAATCATACTAAGCTTCTTTTTCCTATGTGTTCATGAATTGGTCCATCTGCCATAGTTATCACTGGACCATGTGGTGTTTTCCACATTCTTCTTGTCCTACTTGAGCTCCTCTTGGTCAGTGCCCGAAATTTCCTCCTGAGACTTTGGTGTACCTCACCTCTGCCAGGGCTAGTACAGTCCACCAGGAGAATGCCAATGCTATGCTGAGATTATGTGCCCAGTGGTCCCAAACTTGTCCATCCTTGAGGTGCTTTAAGTAAGTTGGTGTTTGGTGAAGAGGAAGTAGTCATTGCAGTGTCTGATACACACACTATTTTATATAGGGAGCCTAAACATGATACTTCCATTTTATCTCTTTCAATGCACTCATTTATCAACTTCTCCCCAATTTCTTTAGTAATTAATTAATTAATTAAGCAAGGGCTCTAAGTAAATCAATTTTTTCAATGAGACCCTTGAGGGGAGTGCCTCCTGTTCATTCCCTCCTGTTCTTATTCCCTATTTGTTCAGCCCTATTTGTTCTTATTCCCTATTTGTTCTCCAAACTTCTCTGCCCTGGGAGGCTCCTTTCTTGGCTTACATCATTGGGGCTCATTTTCCCTCTGCCTTCCAGGAGAGTTTAATCTATGGAAATCAACAGCAGAAAACCAGTAAGCAAGAGAGAAACAGAGAGGTATTTATTCCACCCCTCACCACAATCCCCTTCCTGCCTTTCCATTATTTTGACAGTGGTTCTATTCTTCTATGGCCAAACCTCCTGTCACATGTGCCATCTGCCATGACTCCAGCTCTCCCCAAGACTGGTAACACCATTCCCACCTTTTGCCCCTTCAGGACTGTGTAATGGCTTCCCATTATTGCTCATTCAGGGATGTATCACCCTCCCTCTTTGGTTCCCTTTATCTTTCCCATCCCTCTGTATTAGTATCATTTTTAATCTCTTCAGTTAAACTCTTTGAATATACCATATATTTACTTCTGGGACCCTGAGTGAAAGATCTACCAATCTAGGACATCATCCACTACAAAAGTATGTCAATGAAAGAGATATAATTCAATTGAACAAATATTGAATGAGAACTTAACAAGGGCAAGGTGTTGGCACTGTTGGGAATACAAAGATGAAAAAGATATGGCTCCCATCTTGGAGGCATTTAGTATCTTAGAAAAAGGTAGATATAAAACATATTAAAATAATTGCAGTAAAAGGAATAATATGTAGTTCTAGAAGCAGATTGTGGCATAGAAAAGGTAACTCTTTTTGGCTGAGTGAGCTAAAGAGAGTTCAAGTACAGAGTCTTAATAAAGAGGAGAGGAATAAGCAGCCCATTTAGAAGGACAGTATGAATAAAGGAGCGGAGGTGGGGAGGTGCACAGTGTGTGCAAGACAGGCTGGGTACTCTCATTTGGGGTTTAGGGTCACTGAAGGAAAAGCAACTGGAGAATCAGAGCTTTCATCAATGGTGTAGGCAATCATACTCTCCACAATATGTAACATGCTCCCAGCTCAATTACATTCAAACTTGATGGTTCAGGTCCAAAATCTTTAAATGCTTATTTATATTGGAAAGAATTAGATTACCAGAAGCTACCATGAATGGGTTCCTGTTGATTTTTAAGATACTTGAGAATGTAGATAGTGTTTTCATGTCTTCTTCCCATATAAAGGCATAATTTTGGAAATTAGTGTAGGATATAAGTTAATGCATAGCACAGTGTTTTGTAAGTGGTAGGTAATCAATGAATATTCATGGAAGAAAGGAAAGAAATTACAATGAAAAGAAAACGCTTTGCTAGACTTGAGGGAGCTTATGTGGCTCAAGCAATTGAGCATCTGCTTCCCACACAGGAGGTCCCAGGTTCTGTTTCCAGCGCCTCCTAAAAAAAATAAAAACAAATGACAAGCAAAACTAATGAAAAAAGCAATTCAGGGGAGCTGATGTGGCTCAGTGGTTGAGTGCCGGCTTTCCACATACACGGTCCTGGGTTCAATTCCTGGCTCCCAGTACCTAAAAATAACAACACTGGTTTTGAAACTGTGTTCTGTGGGAACTCTATAGAACTGCAGAGAAGGCCTCCTTTCTCCACTATACACATACACACTCTTCAACTAGAAAATTTCATTTTTATGTATTTTATATATATGGCCATTGGATAAGGTTTCCTTTGAGGTAAATAAGAGCTCCATGGCTTAAAAGTTTTGAAATTACATTCTTGCAATAACTGACTATGGACTCTTGAAAAAGAACAAGGTGTATCTTAAAAATTCTGAGAGAATTTTGATGACAATATACTCACTAATCTTGTATTAGTCAGCCAAAGGGCTGCCAATGCAAAGTACCAGAAATCTGTTGCCTTTTATAAAGGGTATTTATTTGGGATAAAAGCTTACAGTACCAAGACCATGGAAAGTCCAACTCAAGGTACCATAATAGGTACTTTCTCACCAAAGTCAGCTGCCACGTGTTGAAGCAAGATGGTGGGCTATCTCTGCTGGGTTTCAGCCTTCCCCTCTGGGTTTCCTTTTTCTCAGCTGCAGGCTGGAATAGGGCTTGTCTCTCAGGGCTTCCTCTCTCTCCTGACATTGGGCTCATTTCTTTCTGGGCCTTCTATGTCAGTCTTGGCTCTGGTCCCAAGATCAGCTTCAAACTATCAGGTGAATGGTTCATCTCTCCCTGGGCCCCAGGATAAAAAAATGACAGAGCTCTCTCTTCCCATGTGTCTTCTTGAGTGAGTATCCGTTTATATTGGCCCACCAAGGGGATGGGAACTCAACCAGAGTTAGGCCTTACTGACATAGCCCAACCAGAAGCCTTAATTGATTTTATCAAGTAAATTTAGTCAGAGGCCTCTCACTGAATTTAATACAATCAAAGGGTCTCACGCCCAGAAGAATAGCTTAGTTTACAAATATAATCTTTCTCCTTTTGGGATTCATAAATAATCTCAAACTGCCACAAACCTTTTAAAGAAAGCTTTAAATTAATTATAGGGAAGAAAGACAAAAGAAATGTTATGGTGAGTGAGAAGAATGATATGTAAATAAGGATGACTGTACCAGAGATTCTAAGTAAGTATCAGGAAGTGTGAAATTGAATAGGTTAATGAGATGTTCTTCTTTTCACTAATTTTTATAAGCTACTCATTGATCAGAAGGCTTTAAACAGGTTGAAATTAAATTTTAGATATTAACAAATAAATACCATCTTAAGTAACATTGACACTTTATATGTAGGGATTCATGGATAGGAATGAAGAACAGAGGAGAATAATTTTTAGATAGAAACAGATTTACTAATGGAAGAATGAATAATAATACCTCAAAAGCTATTTTCTATGCAAATCTCTCAACTTGAGAAAGGATATGAATGACACAGAGCATGAAAGCACATTTCAGACAGCTGGCCAGGTAGAAGCCTTTGGTACTCCCTTCTTTGGGGTGATTGGGAGGGAGGTTCCAACATGTTTGAGGGAAGAGGGGCAGGAAGCCTGGGATGAGGTTCAATTCTATGGTGGGAAATGTTCAGAAAAGGTAAGAACCAGTTGGAAAGAAAAGTCATATTACAAATAGTCTGGCCTAAGGGAAAGAATTTGGAATAAGACATATAACCACTTTGGGATCATAAATAAACATGAATATGGAATGGAAGAAGAACTATCTTGGTGCAGTCTTAGCCAACTCGGGACTGGCTAAGTGTCATTAATTTGGGGAATTTAAAGGACAGATTTTGAACTGTTGCTTATAGTTATATTTAAACCAATTATTAACTGTCATTGTAAAGTAAGACAGCTAATGAAAACATTTGCAAACCAACTTGCTATTAATAATGGAATTTGATAGTTAAGTTGTATCAGAGACTTTTATTCAGAGCATGCTTGTTGTTGTTTGTCTTTTGAGTATTCTAATAAGATATATGGTAATTATTCTATCTTGTGGCCTCAGAAGGTAAGTGATGCACAGACTGTGCTCTCATTATGAGAAGTAAGAAATAAGGGTAAGTAAACGCCACTTCTGCGTGATACTTTTCCTTGAGGATGTTTAGGCAACACCAACATCAGCTGTAGTGATTAGGGGAATGGGAAATAAATTCCATCCATAATTATGAACCTAGTGTTGCATATCAAGGCACACTGATGTTAGAGATAGTCAGCAAACGGAATCACCTGTCTACTGCTATGAAAGCAATTAATTATAGTTGGGAACTTGAATCACTTTGCCAAAAAGTTTTGCCAAACTATAGGAGCAAAATATAAAATTCTCTCAAATGATATAGAAGAAAGAGTATTCAAGGCAAGCTTGACTGACTTTGGACAGAGTCCATCCACTCATCACCCTTTTTATGTGATAGAAAAAAAAAATCCACTCACAGAACCATTTGACATGGAAGGTGTCTTTCTGAATTGGCTCACTTGGAAAATATTTTTGGCCTCAGAAATAATGTAAGACTTTTCATTAAGGTCCTATAGTCAGGACTGCAGACATTGTTTTAAAACTATGAGACATTTTGGCCAAACAGACATTCTGGTGCAAGAGGTTGGAGACAAACAACTCTGAAAATTTTCCTTTGCAGGAGGAAATGATTCTGTAAGCTGAAATCAAAAGCAATACAGTCCTGTCAGTTTTTATGCAAGCCAAAATCCACAGACATGTGGAAACAGACATTCTTTAGAAGGTTACCTCTCCTCAGATGACCTCTAAGTGGAATATGGATTTGAAGTTCTGACTTTTCTGACTTGCAGGTCTTATGAAAGTTCGCCTCCCTGACTTGAAAACAAAGGACTTGATATGATATAAATTCAGCCTGAAAGCTTGGATATATATTCTGCTGTTCCTTGAAACAAACCTATTCTCATCTAGCAAAACTAGTAACAGGAGTTCTGATTCCATTTGTTTGCTATTACCAACATTTGTCAATAAGAGTTTCCAACATCTGTAAGTTTCAACATGAAAACTCAAAACTGATTGTCAAGAGATGATTTCCACAGAACCACGTAACATTCATTTCACAATGTTTATTTCTTATTCAAGCCAAAAGAGTTAGCTGCCTTTTCATTGAAATTTAAGCTTTACATTTTCAGTTTTATTTACAGAATTTATCATGCTATAGTTTTTTAAGGAAATGAACATTCTTCACACTAAACTTGAGAATAAAAGAGGCATATTTTTTTTCTTTTAAGAAAATTTGTTTTATATTCTGTTTCCATGAAGGAAATGAATTCCCAATGCAATAAAAAAATAGAGTGAAGAAGTGTGTGTGGATGTGCATGTGTGTGTGTGTGTGTGTGTGTTTTTCTGGAAAGGGAATGAATAGCTTTCATCAGATTCATCAGATTCTCAAAGAGATTCATGACTCAGAAAACGTTAAGGCTTTTAATGAAGTGTTAGTTCACAGTCATGTCCTTGGTTCTATTCTATTTAACTTTGTAATAATTATTAGATTGAGCCATAAAAAACTGCCAATATTTGATGACTTTGGACTTAGAAAACAGCAATTTCACAAGGTTTACTAATATACTAAAAGAATTCATAGGATGAATAGCAAAGCAAGAAAGAATAATGAATATGTTGAACCCAGAATCAAGTTTAAAAGAAATCGTGACATTCTGAGATATGGGGTAGAAATTTGTTAAAATGAAACAGAACAAAGATAATTGTAAATTCCTATATTGAGCTGCATAAACAAAATGATTCAACTATAGAATGGCAGAAATATTTCAGCATGTATGTAAAACAGACTCAAGGGATTTAAAGGACAACAAGCTCAATATGCGATAACGACATGGCAGGACTGCTAATGAATGCTAAAGCAATCTGAGCATTTGGAGACATACAGACATTCACTATGTACTCTTTATGCAAAATGTTGTGCTAAGTATTTTTTATTTTCTTTTTCATTTATTCTCACAACAGCACTTTGAGGTAGGTATCAACGGCTCCATTTTTAAATGATGAAACTAAGCTTCAAAAAAGTTGTGTAATTTGTCCACAGCTAGTAAGTGTCAGTGCTAGAAAAGGTGGTAATCATTATAATTACTAATGATTATAATCACTGCTAAAACTTATTGAGTTCTTCCTGCATACCAGGAATATGAAAAGTATGTTACTTACATTGTTTCATTTTATACTAACAGTAATACTAATAACAACACTATTACATAGGTATTATTATCTCTATTTTACAAATGAGAAAATTGAGGCTCAGAGCCAGAAGAGTCATCTGCCTTGTGCAAGCCCCCTTGCACCATTTCTTTATGTAAACTCATGGGGCAAGTGCCCCCCCACCCCCACCTCCCATACTCCTTAGTAATCAGGAGACCTGGCTTCTGATAGCC
>JAQZBX010005811.1:16219-31517 GCA_029593785.1 Cabassous unicinctus
TATGCCTTCCATTATCTGATGGACCCAAGAGTTGTTTTCAGTTTTTGAGTTTTTTTCTTGTGAGAATGGGAGTGACAACTTCCAAGCTCAGTTCTTTACATGGTGGAATGGAAAACCTGACTTTTCACTTTTTAAAGAATTTTCTTTTGTCCGTGCACAGCAGCACCTCAGGTTATTGTAGTGGTATTGACTTTATTTGGTAAAAACAAATTTGGTAAATGAACAAATGGATAATGAATGCACGGATTTAAGTGCCAAATGCATCCCATAGCTACTCCTAGGATGTACTCTTTTATTTCTGGAGAACATCACCTCAACAAACCTGAGGAAAACCCATCTTCTTCAGATAAACACCCTAGATAGCAACAGAATTAAGTCTTTTCTTAATTATTTAGCTCATGATCTAGATTTTCTTGTGTGACTCAGATTCTTTCTAAATACTAAGCAAAACGTTAAGCTGAAAGAAAATACATCATAGCCCTCAGAAGGGCCTTGGGATCTTCATGCTCAACTTTTAGAGGAATGGTGAGCCTCACAGCAGGCAACTTGGCCAGATGAATCAGCATAGAGTTTTTGTAGCATTTTTAAAAATAGAAGATAAAAAGCTATGAAAGAATGTTGTTGAACTGTGTGGTTTTCAAATAGCTTATAAGTGTGGAAGGAGATTGAAGACACCACACAAATAACAGACACTTAAGCTGATAGCCTTATCAGAAGCCAACCAAGCACTTCACTAAATCTCACTCCAAAAGAGTTAATTATGAAACCCTATCAACTTAGCACATAAGTTCAACTAGAAAAATAAGTAAGCAAATACTTATTTCCTTTGAAATGATAAAGACTCACTATCAGGACAACTAGAGTATTAAATACGTTCACAGCTGCCTTTGCAAAACTTCCCTTTTATTATTCAAATTCATCAGATTCTGTGTAGGTGACACTATTGTCTCTATAAACAATCGATGTCAAAGCATAATGTTGTTACTGGAAAATGAAAGCCAAAGATGATTTTTCTTCCAATGCATTTGTTTTTTAAATTGATTGCCTCATGGCTTTCACCCTGAAGAACAATTAGATAATTGAAATAGTGGAAATATTAAGTAAATTCAAAATAATCAGAAATTATAAGTGATGCTAAGGTACTAGCACCAGTGTTTCACCCATATAGCTATAAACTGTAATTCTACTAGAAGCTGTCACCCAGTTAACCATCATCCTTCCAATTAGAGCTTTTGGAGTAAATCTCCTTTTTAATTAGTGCAATATTTAAGAGTAACCATTAATTATATAATTTACAAAAGTCTCTACTCATTATGACAAAGCTCCTCAGGGGGGAAAGGGATACACACAGTGTAATCTAACAGACGATTTCATAAATGGTTCAGCTACATTAGTGCTATCATTTACTGAACAATAAGTACTGGTTCAACTCAGTCTAAAGCTTATTACTTAGCATGTACTTACTACGTCTTACTCTGCGGGTGCAGGTCTTTTCTTTACAAGAGAACATTGATAATGTGTAATATGTCAGAATGCAATAGTAAAGTGACATTCCTAGATCTTTCCTTGGAATCTGTGTGAAACAAGTTTGTGTTTCAATCCATCAAAGAGAATATTGCTTCCAAGATGGGGTGGGTGCCATGAATTAAGAGCAAACGGAAGCGGACAGAAAGGATGTGCTGTAATTTGAGAGGCACACTGATGGCCTTACTTCTCAGTTGTTGACACAACAGGGGATTTGGGTAGAGATGATGTCCCATTTTATGTAGAAAGTCACATCAGGCTTCTTTTCAAATTTAGCAAATGCTGTGATTTATGTATTTAGAAATGCATGTTTAAGTTTCACCACATATTGATATTATTTATTATTGTCCAGTCGACTATACTATATCCACTTTGATATAGAATCATTTTAAAAACTTCAATTGGAGAACAATGATTTCTTACCCCTTTTCAGTCACCATTTAAGCCTACTTGCTTTATAAATTAAGTATAATAAGTATTAGTGAACTGTATGTAATCATATGGCATTCACCCACCTTTATTACCAAGGGTCAAATATATTTTTCTGCTATGAAAAATGGCTTTGAATCCTATTATTTCTGTCAAGATGGAGACAATTCAGTGAAAACTTTGCAAATGACCTTTCTTTTCCTCTAACTCTTTGTATCTTTCATCATTCTTATCTCCTGTCTCCTGACTCAGAGGAAGGATCACCTCCAGCCTAATTGTGAATATCAGTCTGCATCTAACTGCTTTCATACCAGTTCTAAAGCAACTCTTCATGAATAATCCCCTTTCTCTCTTCATGTATATTTTGAATTGTCTTTCTTTCTTTCTTTCTTTTTTTTTCTTTAGTCCCATCCCTTCTACCTACAATATGTTCAGGCCTTTTCTATTCTGAAATCTTTCCCACTACTGGGTTGGCACATCAAGCAGTCACCATACCACTCTTTTCCGTCACTGCCCAAATTCTTGAAAATTAGTCTACCTCTATGTCCTGTGAGACCTCGCTTTCACTTTAGCTCCTACAGTCTGATTTCTACCCTTCACAAATTTCTTATATTGTCACCAAAGCCACCAAGCCCTTCTCAACCCTTCTATCTGCTCATTTGTCTGCAAGATTTAGCACTGTTGTCTTCTTTATTAAACTGCCCTTCCCCCTTTTTAATTTATTTTTTTATTTTTAGAGAAGTTTTAGATTTATAGGAAAATTACACAGAAAGTACTGAGAGTTCCCATATAATGCCCATTCCCCCCACACTCATAGTTTCCCCTATTAGTAACATCTTACATTAGTGTGGTGCATTTGTTACTATTGATGAACAAATATTGAAGCATTGCTACTAACCAAAGTCTATAGTTTACATTATGGTTTACATTTTGTGCTGTACAGTTTTATTGGCTTTGACAAATGTATAATGTCATGTGTCCGTCATTACAGTATCATACAGAACAGTTTCACTGCCCTAAAAATGCCCTGTGTTCCACCTGTTGATCCCTCCCCTTCCCCTCTGAGCCCCTGGCAAGCACTATCTTTATATCAATGTTACAAGTTCTTCCGTTTACACAAGATAATAACTATGATAACAATAAATCTGCTTTGGTCTATGCTTACACCCTTCCCTTATGCTTGTTCATTCCTCAATCTTAAGGGATTTTGGGGTGATGTCTCTGACTACTTCAGGCTGAGAGGGCCCTTAGATATTATGGGGCAGAGGGAAGGAATTGTAGATACCCATTGTTTTGGGAATGGGACTTGTCCATTGCCATCATTTTGTTGGTTGTCCAGGGCAAGCCCGAAGAACTCGATAGTAGGAGTTGGCAGCAACTCTGCTGGGTTTCAGGGCTTGACCAGAATATGAACAAGCCAATGATTTAAGTCTCTGAGAAATATAGTTAACAGTTATATTAAAAATTATACGTTCAAATCAAAGGAGTGGAAAATCATGATTAGAGGAATTATAAATGAGTATAACTATGTTGTATTGGGGAAATAGATTTTCATATATTACCAAGTAGGACCTGCTGAGGGGGTGTTGCTTTCATGAGGCTGTGTGCCTTGCCTATGGTGTCCGGATGTCCCTAGAGCCCTTGGGTAGGCTCATCCCAGGAGTCATGCCTCACGTCAGGGGTGCCCTTCCCTCTTAAATGTCGTGGATCCATTTATGTAGATTACCTTCCGAGGTACCTTAGAGTCCCCTCCCATAGGACTCTAGTCTCCTTAAAGAGAGTATCTCTTCATTATGCTCACAGTTACACTGCCAGACACCTGTTAAATGTTTGTCCCTAGATTTCTCCTCACCACATTGAACACAATCTGTCCCAATCCAATGTCAGCATTCTCCCTTCACAATGTGCCCCTTCTTTTGCCTTCGTTTTCTATCAATATTATTACCTTCTCCTCACTCAAAATATTAGAATCATCTTTGCATATTTTAAGTCTCTTGGTTGCCATATTCTATCAATCAGTAAATCTTGCCTGCTCTGTCTCAGGGATTGTTTTCACATTTGCTTCTTTCTTTCCATGCTCACAGCCATCATCCTAGTTATAGCTATTATTTACATGTGTAAACCCCTAATTTGCTTCTATGGTTTTAGTTTCTCCTCTTTTAACACTAGTCTATAAGGGATGTCTCAAATGCCTGACATGCACACAAGTCTCAGCATTTGCCATTTTCAGTATCTATGGTGGTATTTGCATTCTGCTCCCCTTGCTCTAGCAAATAGGTCTTTACAAATAAGAAGTCAATCCTGGCTCTCAAACTAGTGATACTGGAAAGATTATCAGTGAAAATGATAAAACTGAAAGTTGTAGTGTTTTCTTTGGTCCTTTGGTCTCAGAATAGTTCACATAACCCTTACTCCTTGTGCCTCCCATGCAGGTTTGTAGTATGAAGCGAGGCAACAGTAGCAGCAGCCAACCCTGGCTTTTGAGAGCAGACTTGACCTCTCTTCTTAGTTTGTTTCTAATAAAGGGCTGTCTTGCTTTATTGAGGACACTGAGAAGGTTTTCCTGGAGGAAAGGGCCTTTCCTGGATCCTGGAAGCTGCACCCTGGAAGAGGGGCCCTCATTCTTAAATCCTCACAACAATCCCATTGTACATGTGAGAACACGGAGGTTCTGAGAGGTGGGCTGATTTGGCACAGTGAAGTTGAACTCAGCTCTGTCTTCTCTCATGCTCTGCTTCCCTGCCCTATCATGTGGCCTTCCTGTGATAACTCATCTGACCTTGCCAGACATCTCCCATGCAGAATGCTCAATGATTGTCCCAAGCCCCTTCTGAAGAGCTTGGAGGAAGAACTTGAAAAGAAGTGGTAAGCAGACTTCTCCCAGGGGAATGAGGTCTTGTGCCAGGTTCTTGAGGCACATGTCAATGTTCACGTCTGTATTGGCTGCTCTTCAGCTCTTTCCACTGTCAAGGGTTCACTTTATACCCAGCTGTGTTAGTTTCCTAGGGCTTCCATACAAATTACCAAAAACTGGATAGTTTAAAACATTGGAAATTTATTGTCTCACAGTTCTGGAGACTAGAAGGCCAAAATCAAGGTGTTGGCAGGGTTGCTTCCTTCTGGGGGTTCTAAGGAAGAATTTGGTCCATGCCTCTATTGTAGTTTCTGGTAGCTTCCAGCAACCCTTGGCCTACCTTGCCCTTTAGCCATATCATTCCAATCTCTCCCTCCATTTTCACATGGCCTTCCTCTCTGTGTGTTCTCTTCTGTCTCTTAGAAGGACATTTATCATTGAATTTAGGGCCCACTGGGATAATTCAGAATAATCTCATCCTGAGATCCTTAATTACATCTACAAAGACCCTTTTTCCAAATAAGGTCACATTCACAGGTTCTAGGGATAGGACAAGAACATGTTGGGGAGGAGGTGATATCATCACTTAATCCACTACACAAGGTATATAGAAATTCTACTCTTCAGAGAACAGGGTGCTCTGTGGTATAGATTCATTGTCTTGACCTCCAAACAAGAAGGATGTTTCTTGCTGGCTATCAGAAAAGTTCCTTTACCTCTAGTGAAACTACTGACTGTTTTATACTTTAATCTACTTTCCATATATATCGCCAAAATGTCATGTTAAAAAATATTAATTTTGGAGGATTGTGGGAAGATGGAGACAACGAACAGGCAGAGCTGAATGCTCTCACAAAAACAACGGAGAAAGAGCCAAAGTTGTCCAAGGGACCTACTTTGAGGGTCAGCAGACCAGGACAGTGCTATACAACTCCCAGGAGGGTGAGGGACAGAGAGAAAAAGAAGCCAAAACAACAAATGTGAGTTCCCAAGCCCCCAAGGTGGCTGAGAAGGGCTCCCTTCCCCCACCCCCAAGACATTAAACTGGGGTAAAACCCCTGGCTCACTGCAGCCAACAGAGGGGGAACAGACATGTTCCTCCCTGTCAGCTGTTTCGAGGGAAAAGGGAGGGGAGGTCGGGCTGCTTTTCTTCAGTAAATTTAGCCACCAGAGCTGGCTTTGAATCTCCTATATGGAGATTCAACACAGGAACACAGGAAAGCCCAGACTGAAATACCTCCCTGGAAAGGTGCGCTGACTAGCACCATCTGCTGGCGGGTCTGGAAATTGTGTGGACAGAAACTGTTCTCCACATTCTCTGTATCCAACAGAGAGAAAATCTGTACCCCACTAGTGAGTCCCTGGCCTGGTTTTGAAAACTTAAGCTGGGAAATTTTAAAGACTGAGGATAAGTTGAACCAAATATCAAAGAAGAGCTGTGAATAAAAATCAGTAGGCAAGAGAGAGATATTAGCCATCAGAGTAAATTCACCAACATATTCAGATGTCTAGACATCAGCAAAAAATTACAAGCTATCCTAGGAAACAGGAAAGGCTGGCCCAGCCAAAAGAACAAAGCAAATACCCTGAAGGGACACAGGATTTAATACAATTAATCAGTGATAATCACACAACTCTCTTAAATAAATTCAAAGAACTTAAAGAAAATATGACTAAAGAAATAAAGGATATTAAGAAGACACTGGGAGAGCATAAAGAACAATTTGAAAGTCTGCAAAGAAAAGTAATAGACCTGGAAGCGGGTGTGGCTCAATCGATAGAGCACCCGTTTACCATATGGGAGGCCCCGGGTTTGCTTCCTGGGGCATGACCTCACAGCAAGGGGGAGATAAGCAGACACAGAAAACAACACACAGCAAATGGACACAGCAAACACAAGCAGCAAGGGGGGGATAAATAAATAAATAAATAAATCTTTTAAAAAATTAAATTAAATTAAATTTTAAAAAAGTAACAGACCTTATGGGAATGAAAGACACAATGGATGAGATTAAAAATACATTAGAGACATATAACAGCAGATTTGAAATGTTAGAAGAACAAATAAGTGAACTGGAAGATAAAATATTTGAAATTGAAAGGATCAAAGAAGATATAAAAAAAGAATGCAAAAAATTGAACAGAGTCTCAGGGAACTGAATGACAATATGAAATGCACAAACATATGCTTTGTAGGTGTCCCAGAAGGAGAAGAGAATGGAAAACAGGCAGAAAGAATATTTGAGGAAATAATGACCTAAAACTTCTCAACCCTTATGAAGGACATAAATACCAATATCCAAGAAGGACAGCACAACCTAAACAGAATAAATCTAAATAGACCTACCCTGAGACACCTATTATGCAGAATGGCAAATATCAGCGATAAAAAGAGAATTCTGAAAGCAGCCAGAGAAAAGCAATGCATCACATACAAGGGAAACTCGATAAGATTAAGTGCCGACCACTCATCAAAAACCATGGAGGAGAGCAGAAAGTGGTATGATGTATTTAAGGTACTGAAAGAGAAAAACTGCCAGCCAAGAATTCTGTATCCAGCAAAGCTGTCTTTCAAAAATTAGGGTGATTCAAAGTCTTCACAAACAAACAAAAACTGATAGAATATGTTACCAAAAGACCAGATTTGCAAGAGATACTAAAGGGGGTGCTACAGCCTGAAAGGAAAAAACAAGCGTGAGAGATATGGAGAAGAGTTTAGAAATGAAGATTATTAGGAAGGGTAAACTAAAGGATAACAAGACAGACAATAGAACAATAAGACAACAGAGAGCCGAAGGACAAAATTGATGAAGAAAGTAATGTCTTTACAGTAATAACACTGAATGTTAATGGATTGAACTCCCCAATCAAAAGACATAGACTGATAAAATGGATAAAAAAATATGAGCCGTCTATATGTTGCCTACAAGAGATCCACCTCAGACATAAGGACACAACAAGGTTAAAAGTGAAAGGTTGGAAAAAGATATTCCATCCTAATAGTAACCAAAAAAGAGCTGGAAAAGGCCAGATAAATGTAAAATAACAACATTATAGTATATGAACAATAATTACTCAGTGCAATTGGCAAATTGTTCCTGTGATCAGTATTCCGTAACTTTTTTCACCCAAAATAAACACTTGCTTTTAACTGAGGAGGGCTGGAGAAGAGATATATTTTTGTATACTTTGTTTTTCTTTAACCCTTTCTTATTCATACTCTTTAATTAAAATAATCTACCTGGATCAATAATGATTTAGTATGGCTACTGTTGAACAAGATTTTAAGTTTTCTGCCTCATAAAATTATGAGTTGGCAAATTGTTATCTGCTGTAATTCACTCCAATAAGATGTGAAGAATTCCCAAATATGAATTTGATTATCTAGAAAGAATTATGGCCTAAATGGAAATTAAATAAGTAAACCAATAATTTATTTCATTCTTAGAGATTTATATTATTAGAGCTGTAATATAAAAATCAGAATTATGCTATAATTAATTTTTATTATATTTGAATTATTATTTACATTTATAAATGTTTGTTGCCATGCTATCTATTTTTTATTATTGATTATATTAAATCTAACCTGGCCTTGCACTCTTGTTTAAAATTTGTAGTTTTTTCCAATCTATTTTTCTATTTATTTTACAATTTTACAATAAAGAACTTTTTAACAGCTAAAAAAAAGCCATCAATTATACACCTTGGATAGATCATATGGTATGTGAGTAGATCTCAATAAAATTGCTTAATAAACAAATAAAGAATTGTGTGAGAATGGCTAGAAATAGCAGCTATGTACAGCAGGGGAAACACAGTGATTGAGAGGTGAGGAATTTTCTTGTTTGTCTGTTTTTTGTTTATTGTTATTATTATTGAAATAATAAAAATGCTTTCATAATGATAGAAATACTGAATGCACAACTATGTTATTATACCAAATACCATTGATTGTACAGTTTGGATAAATTGTATGCTTTATTAATATGTATCAATAAAATTGATTTGTTTAAAAAATACTAATTTTAAAATGCTCATACCTATCTATTGTTTTAGAGAAGCTTCTAGCAATTCTGTTGATTCCCAGAAATGTAATATTGTCTTTGGCATCAAAGATCACTTTTGAAATGTAGAGATCTAGGTGCATATTTTTATGACACCATGTGTTACTGTTTAGACTTTCTCTGAGAGCCTGTCCACATTGGCTGCTTTCTCTTGACCTCAATGTGACCTTTCACATCTATCAAGCAGAAACAACCCAAGAAGCTCAAAGCAAGCAACAAAATATATATTTGGCTTCATAAACTAACCCTGCCCATAAGAAATTAGGCAAACCTGGAGTGACAGGAGTATATCCTGATTTTCACATCTCTTACTTGAAATTCTGGAGCATACACAGCATGCTTTCATAGCTCATCATTTTACCAGAATGTAAAAAGCCTGGAGCAAGATTTTGGTGCCCTCTGTGGCACCAAAATGAGTTCAAATTTTATTAGAGCCATGGGTATTGATTTTGATCTTTCCATATTTTAAATGTCATCTTTATTTGGATACATGAGTACTAGTAGGCTGAAATTGATAAGGAATGTTATTAAGAAGGCAAAATTCATTTTTATTGGCCTCCCTGTCTTCCAGTAGCATCCTTTTTCCCATTCCAGCTGCTTACCTACTGCCTTCGTGTAGGGTTTTTGTTATTGCTCTCCCACGCCCCCTGGAAAATGCTGCATGTTCCAATCCAATGAGAATTACCTGTTGGGCATGGCAGTCTCTCAGCCCTTGCTAAGTGATAGTTAATTATCACGATTTTTCAACATCCATTTTGATGGCTTAGTGACTGACAAAATCTTAATGAAAGATCACTCCCTCTTCCTTGAATATGCTTCAGCTCTCCTCCACTACCATGAAAAATTAAACTCACTCAGCACAAATATAATTTATTTGACTCTTTCCTGATTCTTCTTAAAAATAATTAGTTGCTCTTTACTCTGTGTTCCCACAATACTTTCTATAGATTATCTACAAGTTTCATTTTAATTTATTATTTTGGAGGTTTGCATTTTCACCCTTTCCCATTAAATTCTGAGATATTTAGACTCTGGAACACCAGCAGATCTTTCTCCTGAAACACTGATCCAAGGACCACAGCTTGCTCAAAGTTTATAGCCAGTCATACCACACATACTTTATCAGTAAACCTTGTGTCTTAGTTTGCCAGGCTGCAAAGACAAATACCACACAATGGGTTGGCTTAAGCAACAGGAATTTATTGGCTCACAGTTTTGAGGCTAGAAGAAGTCCAAACTCTAGATATCATCAGGACTTGCTTCCTTCCGGGGTCTTTCTGGTACTTTCTGGTACTGGTTGCAGCTTTGAGTTGGTGCTGTAACAACGGTCATATCTCATCCACATTTCTTTACCCTTACTGTTAACTTGCATGTACAAGAGTTCCAGCTTAAGCCTAAAGTAAGACTAAAGATTATGTGAGCTGAGCGCACCTGGAAAACTAGGACACAGGATGTAAGAGAAGCCTATTTACCTTTGAGTTAGTGTCTTAAGACAATGGTCATATTTCATCCACATTTCTTTTCTCTTATTGTTAACTTGCATGTACAAGAGTCCCAGCTTAAGTCTAAAGTAAGATTGAGGCTTATGTGAGCTGAGTGCATCTGAAAAACTAGGACACAAGATGTGAGAGAGGCTTATTTACCTGGGAAGGGGCAGGTATGGGAAGAGGAGCTCCTTCGATGGAAAATGATTAACCTGAGATTTGTGGACAGTGCACAGGAACGGTTCCTGAATGCAGCTTGGTGCCCGTCAGGGATCCCATGGTTCAATCCCCATGCTGCCCTGACAAGTCCTAGAGTGGGGTCATAACAACAGAGCTAATGTCAGTTAAAGCAGCTCTTTCTCTAAAATCCCCATGGGGTACTCTCATGCTAATTGCCAGCAGCATTGGGGTGGGTGGTCCCTGTCAGGGAAGCAGCAGTCGGGTGGCAGGAAGATTGGCAATGGTGACTAGAGGTAGTGACCTCAGAGACTGAGACAACTTTTTGCCAATTCTTTGTGCGGCTTTGGCGATTGGCAGCTTTGTTACAGGTACTTCAGCCTTATGCTGATAACCTCTCCTTTCTGCTTCTGTTATTTCTAGGTTCTCTTTGTAGTGCCTCAGTAATATGGATTAAGGCCCACCTTGATTCATTTGGTCACAACTTAAAAATAACACCTTCATAAGGTCCTATCTGTAAATAGATTCACACTCACAGGAATGGGATTAAGAAGATGTTGGTTTTTTTTTTTTTTTTTCTGGCATACAAAATTGAATCTACCACATCTTAGAAAAGACAGAGCCCATAACCACAGATCCACTTTGTTGCTAGGCTGGTTCACTGGCCAGAGAGTATTTAGCTGCAGGATGCTCCTGTCCTAGGACCTGGTATCCCAAGTTCCCTGTGAGTAAATGATATATTCTTAAACAAGAAAAAAAGGCTATATTTTATCATGAAATCTATGCATTTACTGATTCGTCTTTCTGGAAAATAACAGAAAGCAGTCATTCCCAAAACTAAACAGAGGGGAAAAATAGCTGGCATTGTGCAGGATTTATCGTCGATGTCTCCCCCCAAATCACATCACATCATCAGCCATCCATACTACTACATGGCTAGGATACGACCAAAGACATTCCAGAGGTTGAAATTACACTTCAAACACAAATCAGGGTAATCCATGTAAAATGAGATATTCTCATCATTCATACAAGTGTGATTACCTCCAGAGTAACAAGAAACGAAAAGATAATGCACAGTCATCTCTTATCCTCAAAATTGCCTTATTTTATGTCTGAACATGACAAGAAAACATGATGAAAGATATTGGTGGTGGTACATTACTGAATTATTCACTGTTGCTCTAGAAAACCATGCTAAATAGCCATTTTTGTCATTGCTGCTTTTGTGGTCCAAAATATGTAATCACAAACATAAGATCTAGATTTTGTGGGAAGTTAGATACATGCTGAGTTAGCCCTGAGAAACAGACCATGTTGATCATCTTTGAATCATTTGTTTTGCCAGATATATCTGAGTAGTCCCTAGGTTTTCCCAGAAACAAAAATAACAATTTGAAAGATGCATTGTTGGGGATTGTGATTAAGGAAGACAGAATACATGTCAAGCAAAGAAAAAAAATCTGGTCTCACCAACATATTCTAGTTTATCTCAAACTCTAGTTTATCTGTTTCCTCTGCTTATTTCTCTCCTGTTCCAGATGCATTTTTTTTTAACTGCTTATTTTCTCTGCATGCTAATTCAAATTAGCTTTCTTATTTTTTAATTTCCTATGTTTATTATCTTTTGCCTAAAATAATATTGCTTGATTTCTTACATTTCATTTTCAAAATTTCTTTAATTAATTTTTCCAGCTAGGCCCTTAATCCTATCATCTCCCAATGTATCTAGGACCCTGCTATTGATTATCCTTATACAACTTCAATCATTTTTATTCCCTGGCATCTCTTCCTTTGCTTTAAATATGAAGATGGCAGCATGAATAGTCAAATGAATCCACAGCTCATTAGGCCTGTATAGAATTTTGTACACATTAGCTTAACTCTCTGAGCTAGTTTTCTCATTAATTTAATCTACCTTCTCACTACACCCCAGACAAGCAAAATTAGACTAAAAATAACTGACACCAAACAATAGCCCTATGATTACACCCCTGACATGCTTGGTGAAAGCTTCATCCCTTATCAAATGCTTTCAAAATCCTTCTCAAGGTCACACTTGTGCTCCAAGGCCAATTCCTCTCATCTGTCACATGGTATGCTGTCATGTTTCTCCCTCCTCTAGCCCACTGAACAGAATCTGTGTTCTCTGATGATTCCGAAAGTGGCATCTCTGCCGACGTTATCCACTATTTCCCATTAAAGGCTGTTCATCTCTGTAGCAAAGCCGCCAATTGCCAAAGCCAAAGCCACAAAAAGCATTGGCAAAAAGTTGCCTGTCTTTAATGTCATTGTCATCACCATCACCAATCCTGCTGCCACCCATACTATTGTTTCTCTGACAGGGAACACCCACCCCAATGCTGCTGACAATTCGCATGAGAGTGCCCCATGGGGATTTTAGCTGCTTTAACCGACATTAGCTCTGTTGTTCTGACCCCACTGTAGGACTTGTCAGGGCACCATAGGGATTGAACCATGGGATCCCTGACAGACACCAAGCTACACTCAGGAACCATTCCTGTGCACTGTCCACAAACCTAAGGTTAATCATTTTCCATCGAAGGAGCTCCTCTCCCCATACCTGCTCCTTCCCAGGTAAATAAGCCTCTCTCACATCTTGTGTCCTAGTTTTTCAGATGCACTCAGCTCACATAAGCCTCAATCTTACTTTAGACTTAAGCTGGGACTCTTGTACATGCAAGTTAACAATAAGAGAAAAGAAATGTGGATGAAATATGACCATTGTCTTAAGACACTAACTCAAAGTTGTCCTCTGTTACTTCTACTCATGAAAACATAGACAAATAGCCACATTTACATGCAAGGGAGATTGAGAATCACAGCCTAGCCATATACTCGGGAAGAAGGAGAGAACTGACTTTTAGAGTCAAAGAACAGTGCCTTCCATAAAACGTTTCCTATAGTCCCTTATAGTGAGATTCCTGGTATGAACTTGGTTTGGGTACCAACTCATGTGAGAAGAGAAAGCAGGGTGAGGAGCTTCCACAGTAATGGTACAGACTATGGCAAAGGAAACCTCATTCGGGAACAGGCACCTGTAGCAGTGATTTCCTAAGTCCACAGGTAGTTTCCTTTTTTGGCAGATCTCTGGCAAAGACTGAAGTAGCCTTCTGGAACCAGCAGCCATGAGGATTATCTTTCTGATTCTATATCTACTTTCTCATTATGACAGAGGCAGCAGCTCCCTTGGCCACTCAGTTCTGCTGTGTGGACCTGGAAATACTTCCTGAAATCTCAACCAAGCATCTGTTTCTTCAGCCCTCCCAAATTTATGTATGATAAAATATTTAAGGGGAAGTGGACTGATATTGGCAATTTACTTTGAAATGCATCCAGAAAATAACATGGAACAAAGGATAGCTGGATAGATATGTGATAAAGCAAATATAGTAAAGTATTAATGGAGTAGAATCCAAATGGTACACATATAGCTATGTGCTGTAAAATTCTTTCAACTTTCCTGCATGCTAGAAAATCTTCATAATAAAATAGGAAAAAGCTCATCCATTAAAAGTAATATACTTGATGTACTTGTACAAACAGAACAGATACATCTAGAGAAAGCAAAACAAATTTTGCTATTCCTTTGATTTTACTACTGCTAGTTTAGGATATAGTCATCCATATTTTCCTTTGCCTATTACAAGCATATAAAACATACAAACACAAGTACAAGGATTTAATTTTAAATGGGATAATACTATACTGTATTTTGTAAATTGCTTTTTCACTTGACAAAGGCATAATGGATATCTTTCCAAGTCAATTCACATAGATCTATGTCCTTTGAAAAGAGGCATAGTATTTCAGAATATGAATTACTTAATTTGTTCAAGTATTCTTTACTGATGACTATTCAGGTTGTCTCAGTTCTTGCTTGTCAAAAACGACGATGCAATAAGTTTCTTATACGTATGTCTTTACATACTAGTATTTTCATTTCTTAATAAATAAGTATCTGGAGGTGGGACTGTTGGTCAGAGAGACATACATATTTTAAATTTTAATTAGTCTTTCCAGATAATTTTCTAAGAAGGTTGTTGTAGCAGTTTGGCATTATTTATGAATTCCAAAAGTAGATATTGGATTATGTTTGTAAACTGGCCTGTCTGCACATTAGATTGTATTGGATTCAGAAGTTTCACTTTTAGTTGATTAAATAATGATTAAGTCTTTGATTGGGCCATGTCAGTAGGACATTGAGCCCTTGGTGGGTGGGGACTTACAGAGAAAACTATACGGCAGAGCAGAGGAGTTAGTTGGAGTTTTGATGCAGGAGTTTTGAGCTGGAGCCCAGGAAGTAAGCACACAGAGGAGCAGAGCAGCCCAGCCCGGAAAGAAAGAAGCCCCAGGGAGAGAGACAGAGCCGGTCATCTGATAGTCTACAGCTGGCCTTGTGGAGAGAACAGGGCAGCTGAGCCCAGAAAGAAACAAGCCCCAGGAAGAGAAGAACCCAGGAAGCCTGAACACTTGGCAGATGTCAGGAGCCTTCTTGCTCCAACATGTGGCAGCAGACTTTGGTGAGGGAAGTAACTTATGCTTTACGGCCTGGTCACTGTAAGCTTCTACCCCAAATAAATACCCTTTATAAAAGCCAACAGATTTCTGGTATTTTGCATCAGCACGCTTTTGGCTGACTAATGCAGTTGTTTTCTTACCCCAAGCGAGACTGAATAAGAGTTTTTCTTTTCCCGTAGTCTCATCAGCACTAGAGATGATCACTTATCACTCGTGGGCAT
>JAQZBX010005811.1:31617-55364 GCA_029593785.1 Cabassous unicinctus
TTTCATATATATTTTAAAAGATGCTTAGATTACATAAATGTTACACAAAAATTACAGGGATTCCCATGATCTCCACCTCCCATACTTCCCATAACATCTCACATAAACATCTTTCACTAGTGTGGCTCATCACCTGCAATGGATATACACATCCTGGGGCTTTGCCACTAAGCATGGACCACAGTTCACATTGTAAACCACACTCTCTCCCACACAGTTCTGCATGGTATATGCTGATGTAAAATGGCTTATATCTGTCACCACAACGTCACTCAAGACAATCCCCAAGTCCTGAAAAAGCCCCTGTATTACAACTGCCCTGCCCCTCCCTTCCCCGGAAGCGTCTAGTGGCCACTGGCTTCACCTCACTGTTATAATTTCTTCCATTGGTTGAAACCCAATATGTCTACAACAGAATACCATTAACTCCACTCTAGACCATAGCTCTTCCCCCAATCCTGAGGAGTCTGGGATGGTGATGTGCACTCCACCTCCAAGTGAGAGGGGGCTTATATCCCATGGATAAGATGGATGAGATTATCCTGCCTGCAGTTGCAGACTCCCTCCATTCTCTGGGATGGCCGTTGTCCATCATCATCTCTTCGCCAGGTGTCTTGGGTAAGTCCATTGAGCTGCAGAGTAGGAGTTGCAGCTCCACCAAGATTCCAGGCACAGCTGGCACATGGGCAGGCCAAAGGCTCCAGTCTCTGGAAGTATACCTACAAACTCCAGCACCACATATAGGTTTGAATAGAAGGGACTGATGGACCATGTGCAGGGAGGACTTATTTGAGTCCAACTTGGTCACTCTCAGGAGCACAGATTCTAAAGTATAGCCCACTGATAAGGCATCAATCTCTGGGGCTGTCCCCCCTTATATAGGACCTGGGCGTCTTCAGATCCCTCAGGAGTCCCTCTGTGTGGGGTGATATCCACTTTGGTGTTCTATGAGATCCTACTGAGGTGTGCATAAGTGTTACCTCTGGGATGACCTCCCGACTCTCTCTGAAGTCTCTTAGCCACATGAACTCATTTGTCTTTACCTTTTCCCCTTTTATTCAAGGTTTTTTACCAGTCGTGTGATAAATCATCACATGCACTGAAAAGCCAAGAGCAGACTGAGAATAAAATGATTGTAAATTCTGATTATAAATATTTGCTCATATATGGAAGTGGAATTTCCACTGTATTTATGGTGAAATTGTATAATCTGAGTTCTGCAGATTTAGTCTTTGGCAAGTGGGAAATTATTTTATTCTATCAATGAATCCTGGCTTTCAAGACAACTGCCTTATTGTAAAATTTCAATTCTGGATGTCAGAAGTTGAAAAGTAATTATTTATTTCTCTTTACATTTCAGCTATTATAAACTTAAACCACTTCCACTTCTATCCAGGACAAGCTGTGCAATTTTCAGGACCCACAGCAAAAGGAAAAGGGGTCCCCTTGATCCACTATTAAGAATTTCTAAATGGTGACAGCAGCGCATTCTAAGAGCGAGGCCTAATGCAACTGCACAAGTTGCATGCCCATGAAACTGGCTCTGCATCCCTCCCACCCCAGTAGATTCCTGGGGATCGCCTATATAAAGAAATGAGAAAGAGTAACACACACTAACATGTTTTAAGTTATCCTACAAGTCTTCCACATACAGTTGAGCATGCTCTGTAATACACACCTCTAAGGGCATTCATTTCAAAGGCTGAAGGAATTGCATCGCCAGAAACTGTGCAGCACACAGCACCCCACACACGTGTGCTGGCCATAACCCCAGTCACACAAATAATTCCCTTTTCCATTCCTGTGAAAAGAGTAACGATACATAACTACTACCTTTCTCATCCCCCACAAAATGAGAAATCATCCAGTTAATCTTCATATGCAGTGACTCTTTGATCTCTCCCTTTGTAATCAATCATTGAAGAGCATTGAAAAGGGTGTTTTTAATTCATTAACCTCTAGCTCAAAGAGTGAAAGAAATTCTTCCTTGCATTCCTCTCATAAGCAAATATTTTTCATGTTTTCCTAAATATTTGAAGCATTAATTTTATGGGTTTTCCATGATAGCATAACCCATTTATAGATCAACGTTTTATCATGATTCATGCATTGCTTGAGGAAGCACTAGGTCTAGGAAAGATTTCCTGTGTGGGTGGGAGGGCGTGCCCCATGAACATTAGCCAACACGGTGGATTTGCTATTAGAGCCTGAAGTGATATGGGATTTTACCTTTTCCCATCTTCTTCTTGTACAGATGAGGAACTGAAAACTGGATTTGTCACAGGACATATAGATATTGAAAGAGTGAAGACTAGATCCCAGATCCTAGCTCTCCTGATTTCCGGTACAATCACTGAACAATCATGTGCTTAAATCAGACCATCTTTGTAGAGAAAAGTGATAATAAATGCTTTTGTCACCATGAGAAAAATCAATGTCTCATGAATAATTATAACTGTGACTTAAATTTGACAGCCTGTTAGCAGATACTCAGTCAGATTCTGTGAACTTACAGTATCACGATGCACAATCAATTGAAATGGATGCTGTTTGTCATTGAAGGATATTAGCACCATCGTTAAGATTCCTTATGTGTTGTCACTGCAAACTCTCTCCCTTCAGGTGTTTATAACAAGCTCATAAGCAATCTGTTCATATTCAGACAAACAAAGCATAAAAATTTGCAATAATAAATAAAATTTAGAAGCATTTACTAAAAACTCAAAAACATCTCAGACATTTCAACATTTTATTAAACAGAAAATGAATGTTTACAACTAAAACCTTTTATTTTGCAATAAATTCAAATTGAAAATCATTGCTGAATCTTGAAAGAAACATTTTATTCTTTTTCCACATACAACAAAACATTAGAATTATTGCCCTCTGGCATGATTTCACTTTGTCATTTTCTTTCTTTCTGAACTTGGAGTAAATGTTCATCTTTTCCACTGTAACAAAGGAAGGGCAATTCTTTTCACCTGACTATATTAGTTCTAAAGGTAAGGAGACAGTGTCTTTAGAAGCTCATGCTTCCTAACACCTCTGTTATGCATAGCTAATTGTTTTCCTGCCAATTCATGACTCACCATTTCTTGGTATTCTTTGCTGCAAACGGATCATAGGATTAAACTTTGGCCATCATTTCTGCTGGGTCAGTGGTAATGCCACCCTTCTCATTCCTGATTTTATTTATTTGCATCTTCTCTCTTTCTTTCTTTGTTAATCTAGCTAAGGTTCTCTCGATTTTGTGGAATTTCTCAAAGAACCAACTTTTAGTGCCGTGGTTTTTCTCTGTTGTTTGTTTTTTCCGTTTCATTTATTTCTGCTCTAATCTTTATTATTTATTTATTTCTGCTTGCTTTGGGATTGATTTGCTGTTCTTTTTCTAATTACTCCAGGTGTGCAGTTAGGTCTTTGATTTTAGCTCTTTCTTCTCTTTTAATATAAGCATTTAGGGCTATAAATTTCTCTCTCAGCACTGCCTTTGCTGTATCCCATAAGTTTTGGTATGTTGTGTTCTTGTTTTCATTTGCCTTGAGGTATTTATTGATTTCTTTTGTAACTTCTTCTTTAACCCACTATTTAAGGGTGTACTGTCAAATCTCTATATATTTGTAGATTTTCCTTCTTCCCATCTGTTATTAATTTCCAATGTAATTACATTATAATCAAAGAAAGTGTTTTGTATAATTTCAATTCTTCTAAATTTATTGAGATCTGATTTATATGCCAACATATGGTCTAGCCTGGAGAAAAAGCCATGAACACTTGAGAAGAATGTATACTCGGCTGTTCTGAGGTATAGTGCTCTATAAATGTCTATGAGAGCTAATTCATTTATCATATTATTCAAGCCTTATTTATCCTCTGACTAGATGTTCTATCTAATGTTGAGAGCTGGCTGTTGAAGTCTCCAACTATCATTGTCGAGACATTTATTTCTCCCTTCAGTGTTGCTAGTGTGGGCCTCATGTATTTTCGGGCACTTATGTTAGGTGCATAAATATTTATTATTGTTATTTCTTCTTAGTGAATTGTCCCTTTTATTTTTTTTAATTCCCGCCCCCGCCCCTGATGGTTTCCTCATCTCTTTTGCTTATTGTCTGCTCGTTTTCTGCTCATTTCTTCTTTAGGAGACACCATGAACCAAACCTGGGACTTCCCATGTGGGAGGTGGGTGCCCAACTGCTTGAGCCACATCCACTCCCTACTCATTTTTTTTTGTTTTTGCTTGCTGTCTTCTCGTTGTTTGCTCATTGTCTGCTCGTTGTTTTTGCTCATTGTTTTTGCTTGTTGTTTGCTTGTTGTTTCTCGGTGTCTACTCATTGTTTGTCTTCTTTAGGAGGCACCAGACCTCCCCTGTGGGAGGAGGGCACCCAACTGCTTGAGCCACATCTGCTCCCCTGTCCCTTTTATTAATATATAATAACCTATTTCATCTAACAGCTTTGCATTTAAAATTTTTTATCCAATATTAGTATCACTACACCTGTTCTTTTTTGATTGCTATTAGTGTGGAGTATCTTTTCCCAACCTTTCACTTTCAACCTGATTGTGTCCTTGCATGTAAGGTGAGTCTGTAGTAGACAACAAATAGATGGCTCATGGTCTTTTACCCATTCTATCAGTCTATGTATTTTAATTGGGGAGTTTAATCCTTTAACATTCAGTGTTACTACTGTAAAGGTGTTACTTACTTCATCAATTTTATTCCTTGGCTTTCTGTTGTCATATCTTACTATGATCTGTCTTTTAACTCTGCCAATTTCTCTTACTTATGTTCTTCATTTCTACACTTTTCTCCAGGGCTCTCTCCATTGTCTTTTCCTATTAGCTGTAACACACCTTTTAGTATCTTTTGTAGATTCAGTCTCTTGGTAACATATTCTCTCAGGTTTTGTTTATCTGTAAAGACTTAAAACTTGCCTTCATTTCTGAAGGGTAGTTTTGCCAGATAAAGAATCCTTGGGGGAACAGATGTAGCTCAAGCGGTTGAACGCCTGCTTCCCACATTAAAGTCCTGGGTTCAATCCCTGGTACCGCCTAAAAACAAAAAACAAAACAACAAACAAATAAACGAGAAAACCAACTTGGAGAAGCCAATGTAGCTCAGTGGTGTAGCACCGGCTTCCCACATACAAGGTCTCAGTACCCCCTGCCCCCCCCAAAAAAAAAAAATCCTTGGCTGGCAGTTTTTCTCTTTCAGTACTTTAAATATTCATACCACTGCCTTCTTGTCTCCATGGTTTCTGAAAAGAGATCAGCACTTATCCTTATTAAGCCTCCCTAGTAAGTAATACATTGCTTTTCTCTTGCTGCTCTCAAAATCCTGTCTTTATCTTTGGCCTTTGAAAATTTGAATAGCAGATGTCTAATGGATTTATTCTGTTTGGGGTGCATTGTCCTTGTTGCTATTCATGCCTTTCATAAGGGTTGAAAACTTTTCAGTCAGTATTTCTTCAAATATTCTTTCTACCCCTTTCCCATTCTCTTCTTCTGGGAGACCTACAATGTGTATGTGTGTGCAGTTTATATTGTCATCCAGTTCCCTGAGACCCTGTTCAATTTTTTGCATTTTTTTTTTTGTCTCTTCTCCTATCCTTTCAATTTCAAATGTTATGTCTTTGAATTCATTTATTTGCTCTTCTAACATTTCAAATCTGCTGTTATATATCTCTAATGTATTTTTAATCTTATCTGTTGTGTTACTTTTTTTGCAGGCTTTCAAATTGTTCTTTTTTTTCACATTGACATGTCTTTATTTTCTTTTGAGTGAATCTCTTACTTTTTAAAATTTATTTATTTTAAAGAAACATTAGATTACATAAATGTTACATAAAAATATAGGGTATTCCCATATGCTCCACTCCCTTTACCTCCCACACTTCCCCATGTTAACAGCATCCTTCATTAGTGTGGTACATTTGTTACAATTGATGAACACATATTGAAGCATTGCCACTAACTGTGATTATAGTTTACATTATAGTTTATACTCGGTCCCATGCAATTTTGTAGGTTATGACAAAATATATAATGGCCTGTATCCAGCATTGGAACATCATGCAAGACAATTCCAATGTCCTGAAAATGCCCCTATGTTACACCTATTTTTCCCTCTCCCTCCCCTCAGAATCTCCGGTGGCCACTGCCTCCACTTCAATGATAAAAGTTCTTCCATTGCTAGAATAACAAAAGCCTATAGTAGAATAAGAGTATGTTTACTCTAGTCCATTGTTCATTCCCCAATCTTGAGGAGTTAGGGATGGCGATGCCCATTCTGCCTCTAACTGAGAGGGGACTTATATCCCATGGGGCAAATGGATGGAACTATCTTGTTTGTACTTGCAGACTCTCTCTGTTCCTTGGGATAGGCATTGTCTATCATCCTCCCCTTGTTAGTTGTCCTGGGTGAGTCCAATGAACTGGTCCATCCATGTGCTAGTTGGGCCCTGAATCTCAGCAGAGTTGCAATACCTACTCTCCAGTTCAAATTGTTCTTTATGCTTACACAGTGTCACCTTAGAATCCTTTATATCTTTAACCATATTTTCTTTCATCTCCTTAAATTGATAAAGGAGATTTGTTTGAACATCAGTTATTAGTTATCTTAAATCCTGAGTCTCATCTAGATTCTTGGCTTGTTCCTTTGAGTGGGCCATATCTTCCTGTTTCTTAGTGTGGGTTATTATCTATTGTTGATACCTATCCATCTGATTATGCTAATGATTTTGCTCTGTTGATCCATTTCTATCTCTTGCCTAGTGGTTTTATTTCACAGCTCTTCTTTGGTCTTTAGTTTATTTTTTCCAAATCTTTAATATTGCCTTGTTTAAGTAGTTAAAACTGAGATTACAAGAGGATGTTATGAACAACTGTACACCAAAAAACCAGACAACATTGAGGAAATGGACAAATTTCTGGAAACACATGAACAAACCACACTGACCCTAGAAGAAATAAAAGACCTCAACAAACCAATCACAAGTAAGGAAATTGAAACAGTCATCAAATACTCCCCAAAATGAAAAGCCCAGGGCCAGATGTTTTCACAGGTGAATTCTACCAATCATTTAAAGAAGATCTAATATTAGTCTTGCTCAAACTCTTCCAAAAAACTGAACAGGAAGGAATGCTACCAGAAGCTAACATCACCCGAATACCAAAGCCAAATAAAGATACTATAAAAAAAAGAAAATTACAGACCAATTCCTTTAATAAATATGAATGCAAAATACTTGCTAACCGAATCCAAAAACATCAAAAAATTATACATCATGTTTAAGTGGGCTTTATAGGTATGCAAGGGTGGTTCAGCATAAGAAAATCAAATAGTGTAATACACCATATTAATAAATTGAAGAACAAAAATCACATGATTATTTCAATTTATGCAGAAAAGTTCCATTTATAATAGTGACTAGAAGAATCAAGTATTTAGGAATAAATTTAACCAAGGACATAAAGGACCTGTATTGAGAAAACTATAAAACATTGCTAAAAGAAACCAAAGATCATCTAAATAAATGGAAGAGTATTCCTTGTTCATGGATTGGAAGGCTAAATATCATTAAGATGTCACTTCTACCCATCTGATCTACAGATTTAACACAATCCTGATAAAAATTCCAATGTCTATCTTTTTGAATTGTAAAAGCCAATTATCAAATTTATCTAGAAGGCTTAGGGGCTCCAAGTAGCCAAAAATATCTTTAAAAAGAACAACAAAGTTGCAGGACTCTCACTTCGAGACTTGAACGCATATTATCTAGCTATTGTGGTAAAAACAGCATGGTACAGGTGCAAAGATAGACAGATTGACCAATGGAATCAAATCGAGAGTTTGGAAATAGACCCTCACATCTATGGTCAAGTGATTTTTGACAAGGCTGTCAAACCCACTAAGCTGAGTCAGGATAGCCTATTCAACAAATGGTGCTGGGAAAACTAGATATCCATATCTAAAAGAAAGAAAGAGGACATTTGTCTCACACCTTATACAAAAATTAATTCAAAATAGGTAAAGGACCTAACATAAACACTTGAACCATAAAACTCTTAGAAGAAAATGTAGGGAAACATTTTCAAGATCTTGTGCTTGGTGGTGATTTCTTGGACCTCACACCAAAAATAGGAGCAACAAAATTAAAAATAGATAAATGGGACTGCCTCAAAATTAAATACTTTTGTTCTTCAAAAGAATTACACAAGAAAGTAAAAAGGCAGTCTTCTTAATGGGAAAGAATCTTCAGAAACCATATATCTGATAAGGGATCAAACTCCATGTTATATAAAGAGACCACACAACTTAAAGGAAAAATGACAAGCAACCCAATTTAAAAATGGGCAAAAGAATTGAAAATAGTTTTTTCTGAAGTGGAAGTATAAATGGCCAAAAAAAACATGAAAAGATGTTCGACACCACTAGCTTTTAGGGAAATGCAGATCAAAACTAAAATGAGATATCATCTCACACCATTCAGAATTGTCATTAATAAAAGAACAGAAAACTTCAAGTGCTGGAAAAGATGTGGAGAAATAGGAACACTCCTTCACTGTTGTTGAGACTGTAAAATAAGGTAACCTCTGTGAAAGACCTCAAGAAACTAAATATAGAACTGCCATATGATCTAGCAATCCTGCTACTAGGAATATAGTCAGAAGAACTGAAAGCAAGGACACAAACAGGTATTTGCACACCAATGTTTATAGCAGGATTATTCACAATTGCTAAAAGTGACCTAAGTGTCTGTCAGTGAATGAATGAATAAAGTTGTGGTATAGTCATACAATGGAATATTACTCAGCTGTAAGGAGACATCAACTGCGGAAACACATGACAACATAGACGAACCTTAAGGATATTATACTGAGTGAAGTAAGCCAGACACAAAAGGATGAATATTGTATGGTCTCACTGATATGAACTGAATACAATGAGTAGATTCATAGAGTTGTACTATAGAGTGTAGGTGTGAGATGGAATGTGGGGTAAGAAGGTGGAGAAGATGCTGGATGCATGTAGCATGTTTAATAAGTTCAACGGTAAATAGGTGGTAATTGCTGGACTTGATGGTAACAGATTATAATGAATGTAACAAACACTATTGATTTATGAATGTGTTTGTGGCTGAAATAAGTAGACTAGGGAGGTTAATGTTAGTTGGAGGACAACTGGAGGATAATATTGGGAATGTATAACAAGGATTTTGGAAGTAGATGTGGATTGTGGTTAATAGCATAAATATAGACATGTTCATATACTTCAGGGTGCTAAGAATGTGGTGATATATGGGGAAAATATAACGAATGTACTTTATGGACTATAGTTAACAACAACATTGTAATGTAGCAAAAACAAAATTGGTACTATATTAATTCTAAAGGTATAAAAAAGAATATAGGGTTTGGTTTTATGAGATATGAATATGATTAAGCATTTTTTCTCTATTTTTTTTTCATTAATAAGGAGGCCTTAACTATGCCATTTAATCTGTGTTCATCTGTGTATCTTTCTGAATAAAAAGGAACAATTGAGTTAGCAGTTGTAATTAGATGACATAAAAGTGCCTGAAAAAGAACTTTTTAGAAGTAATGTTTCCATAACTTGTTGAGTTGACTTTTTCTGTTCTTTTATTTTTGTGAATTTGAAACAAAGTTGTTAATAAAAAATAAAATTAAATCCATTCCTGATGGGCCAAAAAAATTTGGCCATCAAATCAATATCAGATATTAATGAACAATGTGCTACACCACAGATCTGAAAAAGACATTCATGATTTCTATAAAAGTGAGTTCTCCTCTAAGATAATATATTTGGTAACTTTGAGAGTCAACTCTATTTCTACCATCATAAAGCACTGATATGGAAGAGGAATGGTTTCTAAAACAACATACCAGATATTTTCTCATATTAATTTAGAGTGCATTATTGGCCCCAATTTCTCATTCCTCCCAGTATCCGTAACTCTTTCTTGTATGACTTTGCAATTCTTCCCTTAACCTTGGGGTTGATCATGTTTTACGAATATAAATGTATTTTGCCACCTGCTCTTTTGCGCCCTTCATTGCCATGAGAAGAGATTGTGCTGACCAGCCCAAAGCAGGAGGGAAGACAAGGCAGCTTGAGGGAGCAGCTCTGCCCCAGCTGCCCCAGAGGAATAGTGAGACGCAGTATGGCCCCAGGCCCTGCAACCTGAAGCTGAACCTAGCCTAGATCCAAACTCTGGAAGTCCAACAGGTTGTTGTTTAAAGCCACTGGATTTTGAAGTAATTTCTTATTTAATAATAATTAACTGATCCATTCAGCTTTCATTGTCAAAATCTGGAACAACACATAGCTAGAAATAGCATATGTAGGACTTCTCTTGCAGCCCAGAAAAAGGCCAAAAAATTGTCTTAAATTGCCAAGCTTGTCGCCCTCAAACACAGAGAAAATTGCTTCCATTTGGAGATAAGAATAGATGAAAATGACCCAAATTTGTTGAGTTTGCTGAGAAAAATGTGGCTTTCCATCTTTTCTGAAGTAGCAGTCTCCAAAGATCGGTCACTCTGTAAATGTTTCTATTTTTGGAAAACATATTCCTTGCCATTCTTAAAAGATCCTACTTGATCTAATCTGCACCTCTCACTTAGAATCACAATGTTACTGCCAACATAGGGTATTTAACTCTCAAATAAGACTTAATCAGCTTTTGAAGACAATGGGAAACTACTATTCTCCCAATGTACCAAATAACAGGGATTTTTTTTATATTGTTTTGTTTTAATGCTTAGTACAGGAGCTAAATGATTCATGTTGAATTAACACAGACCTTGGACTCTGAATAATTCCCATGAATGTTGTTAGCCTTTGACACAAATATCAAAGTAATTTCAATTATACTAATATTTAAATGAATGAAAGAATAAAAATAAATGTTAGGCCAACACATTTTTACATCATGTTTATCAGATTCATAAAGCATTTTCTAACCAAAATATAGACGTTTCTCAGCAAACATAATATCTCTGATGATATAATCCAAGTCAGAGTCTTGGCCTGAGACTTGCTTCGAAAATGAATATTTTCTCACAATGGAAACAGTGCAAACTAAACAAATACCTAATAAAGGTAGGGAGATTATAAGTATCTGAAAATGGATTGTGCCCTTGGAAACAAATAACTATTTTTCATTTACTTCCTCTACAGTAAGCAAAATGGATTTAGAGGTTAAAAAAAAATCAATGTTTCATTACCTGAAGACCTTGCTGACGATTGAGAATATTTTTCTGCTGTTGACATCTCATTAAGATTATTTAACAACTAAGCAATCCATTTGCCTCCTTGGTGCTAAAATTGATATATTTTTTTCAAAATACAGTCCAGGGTTTTCAGGAAAAAAAAAAAAAAACTCATAAGTTTTGATCTACTGTCAATATTTATAACTGAAAGGTGTGGAATGAAATGAAACTACAAATGTGTTGAGTCAAGAGGATAGAAAATATATTAAGCAAAATAGAGTCTTGCTTTAATGCTGCTATTAAAAGTGGTAAAGACATTACATGAATATTCTTTATAATAAAAATGTTTTAAAATTGCTGCTTTGCATTAGTTGGATGTTGATAACATCTGTATTGCTTCAATTTATAACTATGCCTTCAAAAGCATGGGTATTTTGGTTATCTTTTTCATACATAAACAATAGAGGCATTTTCCAGATTCATTTGGACATAAAAACAAGATTTTTTGGTTGTTTACTTTTTACATAAATTCAGGCTTACAGAAAGGTTGCGAAAATAATACATAGATTTCCCATATATCTGTCACTCAAATTTTCTAAATATTAATATTTTCCCACATTTTCTTTATACCATCCACCTCTTTATAAATATTAGAACAGTTTATGGGTAAGTTGCAGACATGATATTATCTTTACCACTAAATATTTCACTGCATATATTCTGAAAAAAGATGGTTCTCTTACATAACCACAGTATAATTATCAATGTCAGGAAATTAGCATTGATACAATATATCAGATAATCATTCAATTTCACCAATTATCCTTATTAATAATGGCAATATGCTTTTATAGCAAAAGAAAATTTCAGATATATCTAGAGTGGCGGGTTGACCAAGATGGCAGCAAAAGACACTTCAGGGTGCTGCTCCCCTAGAATCTTCGAATGACAAGCAAAAACTGTCTTCCTCAGAACTTCAGAAAACGGTTAAATAGTTGCTGTCACAGGGAGCATGCCAAATCAAGAAAATGCAGTTTTAAAAATGGTAGGAGGGGAGCAGATGTGGCTCAAGAGGTCGAGTGCCTGCTTCCCACATGGGAGGCCTGGGTTTCCATCCCCAGTGCCTCCTAAAAACAAAAACAAACAAGCAAACAAATGAGATGTAAGCAAACCAAGGAACCCCAGGGATTGTGGCAAGCCAGCAACAGAACGCTGCTCATGGCAGGGAGAAAGCATGGCCTTGCTGATGCCTTGATTTTGGACTTTGAGTCTCTGAAATTGGCTAAGTGGTGGCATAAGATGTTCCAGGGTGCCGCTCCCCGACCGAATCTTTGAACAACTATCAAAAACTGGCAGAACCATGTTCCTCAAAACTCTGGAAAACAGTTAAAGGGTTGCAATAACTGGATAAGTGGAGAATCAAGAAAGCTCAGCTTTACAAACAGTTGGAGAAGCTACTGGTGCCCTTGCTAGCCCCTTCGCCACCCCCTCTCTAGAGTGATACAGGATCAGCCTGCACTCCCATTGTGGGTCCCTAGCCCCATTCTAGAGGGAGCAGATAACCCCTATGTTCATACAGGGTTTATTTTTCCCTCTTTGGACAAAATGTTGAATGGTTTGTATTTTCACTCCTGCTTTTGCCTACGCTGTAGGGGAATTCAAGAAAACATGATTTCCAATGTTCCCCAAACTATAATGTTTTACTGTATGTTAGAAATGCTTTTGAGACTGCAAGTAAGAGAAAATCCAGTCTATACATGGGGTTTTGTGCTTCCACTGATGATGTTGAAAGATATAAGAGAATTTTGCAGGCACACTAACAGTGAGAAAAAAGCTGTTTATTCTAAAAATCAGCTGCTGTCAGTAATATTGGTGACTTCGATTTCTCAGTCTCTTCCTTTGCATGTCGGTGCTCATTCTTATGCATGAAGGCTCATTGTTGCGATATGGTTGCCAGTCTAAAGTGCAAAGCAGAAAAGAAGAAAATGCATCTATTCTACCAACTCTGTCTCCTTTATCAGGGAATTGAAAATTTTCTTAGAAAGTGAACATCAGGCCTCCACTAACATTTCATTTGACCAGAAGTGTGCCACGTGGCCTCTCTTGTCTTCAAGGAAAGGCAATATCATGGAGATGAGCAAGGGCAAAGTGAGATGAGAATGTGAGCTGGATTAGCCAATACAGAGTATCTACAGCACTCACACTTCTTTTATTCACCTTACAGCACTTAATGGATTTCGGGCCACAAGATGCTGATTATATATTTACTGAGTTGAACTGGCTTGAGTTATTTAATAGCAGTATGTAGGGACGTGTATATATATATATATAAATGTGTACATAGGATCATTCTTATGTCTATTTGTCTTGGGAAAATCACTGATTGTTCGCATTCAGTGGTACATTATTCAAGGAGAGAGTAAGTAATGCCATTATTCTTCATCTTAGGAGTCCTGCACTGCTGTGATAGGCAAGGTCATCTTAGAGTGAGCAAAGGCCAGAAAGGCCCAAATTTACAGTCAAAGCAATATGGAAATCCAAGCTGTGATCTTTTGGCCAAAAGTAGACATTTGGAATAGAGAACTTTGCCTACTTCTTACCCAGTAAATATGCCTATAAACTTGTCACTTATGTAGCACTTACAGTGTGTTTTTCTTAGAAATATTGTAGAAGTCCAATAGGGTGATAAATGCAAAGCTCCTTTCACAAGGCTCAGTAAATGGAGCTATGATTATTACTGTCATTTGTACTAAAGTGTTTTGCAAAGAACTATGGTATCTGTTTTCTATATTATTATTTATTCCTTGCAAAAATTTTATGAGGTAGGTATTATCATTATCATTTAACATATGAGGAAACTAAAGCTTATTGATATTAAATAATTTGTCCAAAGTAATATAGCTGATAAATGGAGAGACCCAGACTCCAGCCTATATCAATCTGATTTCAAAGTCTGTACCCTTGCCTCTTCCCATGATGGTACTTCATAATCGCGAGCTCTGTATTATTAAAGGAGAGGTCAAACAGGTAATAGCTCCCTGTGTCACTTCCTTCTCTGTTATCCTCCACCTCCATACCCTCTTTTACTCTATTATTTCCCAAATCAGGGACATTAAAATTAGCACATCTTCAGAAAAGGTCAAGATTTGGTCATGCTTTTTTGTATTTTTTCCTAGTATAAAATTCATCACCCTTTATTGTAATATTTTCTTGTCTGTCACTCTCAGATGATAGGAAATTCCAGGCATACTTAGACCAAATTGGTCTTGATCACCACAGTGATTAAAGAACTTCTCAATTCGAAAGAATTCCTAAGGAATTTAGCTCTTCATCTGTCATGTATCTGTCAAATTTTTTCTATTTGAATTTTATTTTATTAATACTGTTTTTTTTTGTTTGTTTTTTTTGCCACTAGCCAGACTAATCAGGAAAAAAGAGAGGAGATACAAATTACCAATATCAGGAATGAAAGAGGGGACATCAATGAGATCCTATAGACATGAAAGTATTATTAAATCAAAGTTATAAACAAATTTATGAATATAAATTTATAAATTAGATGAGCTGGATCAAGTGTTGGAAAGACACAAATGACCAAAACATATTCAAGAAAAAAATTGATTGTGAATATTCTCGCTGTCCTGATTTTGTGATAATCTGGGTAGGCTAAACATTTGCCATATTATAAACCATGCATGTGTCCCCAGACCTAGTTTTTCTCCCTAGGTCTGGTTTTCAGAATGCTGGTGATAAACTAAGCCTGATTTATTATATGACCATCCTGTATAGGAAATGACTGTAACTCTAGGTATCTTTGGTCCACCTTAAGAGATATAACAAGGGGACGGATGTGGCTCAAATGGTTGGGTGTCTGTCTCCCATATGGAGGGACCTGGGTTCAATTCCTGGGACCTCCCAGTAAAAATAAAAAAAAGAAAAATATAGAAGGCATGTGGGCCACCAGGCCTTGCAAGTGGGTAAGCCCCCCAGGCCCTGTGCACAGGTGTGCCGCCAGACCCCATGTGCAGGTGCACCACCAGGCTCTGCGAGCGGGTAAGCCCCCCAGGCCCCGTGTGCAGGTTCACCACCAGGCCCCGCGTGCGGGTGCGCCGCCAGGCCCCACAAGCCAAGCAGCGAGATGATGACGTAACAGGAGAGTGACACAAGGGAGAGCCAAGACGAGATGCGCCGAAAAACCAGGAACTAAGGTGGTGCAGGTGGTAGGATGCCTTTCTCCCACATCAGAGGTTCCGAGGATCGAATCCCAGTGAAGACAGGAGGAGAAGGATGAGAAGAGAGGACAGGAAGAGTTGCCCAGTGAATGGACATAAAAACAGCAAAAATGGGGGGGGGTGTAAAAATGGATAAAAGTAAATAAATCTTTTAAAAAAAAGTCTAGGGGAGTAAGATATGGACTATAGTTAGTAATACTTGACAATGCTCTTTCATAATTTGTTAACAAATGTTTCACAACAATGCAAAGTATTGGTGGTGGGGTGATATATACAATTTATTTACTTTGGTAAATTATTTTTTAAAAAATAGAGAATCTGAATAGCCCTCTATCTATTAAAGAAATTTAATTTGTATTTTAAAATCTCCACAAAGAAAACTCCAGGCTTATATAGCTTCACTAGTGAAATCTAACAAATGTGTAAGAAAGCAATAATATCAATTCAACACAAATTCTTTTTTAAAATAAAACAGGTAAGATCACTTTTCCAATTTATTTTATAGGACAAGCATTACACTGATAATATAATCAGATAAACACAATACAAGAAAGAAAACTAAAGACCTGTATTTCTCATGTATGTAAATGCAAAATCTTAAAAAGTATTATTAAAATAAATCATACAATTTTAAAATGTATTTTGTATTGAGGTATATCATTCATACATGAACATGCATAAACAGTAAGTGTATAGTAAAGGTTGTGAACTTACAAAATAAACATGCATAACATCATACAGGGGTCTCATATATCACCCCTCCACCAATACCTTGCATTGTTGTGAAACATTTGTTACAAACTATGCAAGAGAATCATCAAAATATTACTACTAACTATAGTCTCTGTCTTACATTTGGTGTATTTTCCCCCCAACCCACCTTATTTTAAAAAAATATATATATATTTCTATTACAGAGGTTATGAACTGAACAAAACTATCACGCACATGTGTAGAATTCCCATACAACACCCCTTCATCAACACACCAACCATGGTGGAATATTTGTTACAGATTATGAGATAATATCATCAGACTATTACCACCAGCTGTGGTCCATAGCATACATTTGGCACAGTTTTTCCATTCACCCTCATTATCAAATATAGTACATCTTTGGCACTGATGCAAGAATATTATAATATTGCTGCTAACCACGGTCCATAGGTCATACAAATTGTATTTTTCCCATGTTTTTTTACATTCCCAGCACCCTGCAATAGTGATATACATCTGCTCTAGCTCACAGAAGGACATCAACCACAATTCTCATCTACCTCTGGGCTCACTGTGTTATTCAGTCCCTAGATTATTCTCTAGCTTTCTTTCAATATCACACAATATTTTTAAAGGATAACAATATTTTTTAAAGGATAACAAATACTTCATGATCAATTGGGATACCATGGAATAAAAGGTTGGTTCAATATTGAGAATTAATCAATGTAGTTCATCATATCAACACATCAAAGAAAAAAACATAAAATCATTTTAATGCATGCAGAATAAGCATTTCATGAAAATTCATACCTATTCATGATGAAAATGACCAGTGAAGTAAGGAGAAGAGAATTTCCTCCACCTGATGAGGGACATCAATGAAAACCCACAAGTAGCATCATGCCTAAGAGAGAAGGATAAGTGATTTGCCCTTAAGATCAGAAACACGACAAGAATGTTCTTTCTCACTGCTTTTTGTCAACATTGTACAGAGGTCCCAACCTGTGCAATAATTCAGGAAAAAGAAATAAAAATCATTCAGACTGGCAAAGTAGAAGTGAAACTGTTTTTATTCCAGACAACATGATTAGCTTTTTAGAAAGTATCAAAGAATCTATGAAAAATTCCCTAGAATCAATGTGAGTTTATCAAGGCTACATAATATAAGGCCAATAGTAAAAACTCAGTTGTATTTCTTTTTGTTGTTGGTTATGAACAGTTGGAAATTGAAATCAAACAATATATTTTACAATAACATAAAAAACATTAAACATTTAGGTACAGATCTAACAAAAATGTACAAAACCTATATACTGAAAACTATAAAACTTTTCTGAGATAAATTAAGAAAACTAATTAAATGGAGAGCTATACTTTGTTCAAGGATCAGATGACTGAGATGACTAGTGTCATGATTATCAGCTCTATTCAAAATGTGATCTATAGATTCAAGGCAATGCCATTAAAAATACTAGCAGGCTCTTTTTTAGAAATTTACAAGCTGATTCTAAAATTTATATAGAAATGCAAAGGACCTAGAGTAGTCAAAACCATTTTGAAAATGAAGAATAAAGTTGGGGAACTCATTTTACCTGACTTCAAGATGTAATATAAAACTACAGTATCAAGACAGTATTGTATTGCCATAAGGATAGTATCAATGGAGCAGAACACAGAGTTTAGAAATAGACACATATATACCTGATTGATTTTCAACAAAGTTGCCAAGCTATCTTAATAAGAGTGGGTATTCTTTTCAACAAATTCTTTTGGAAGTATTTGAAAATCTATATACAAAATTAAAACAAAACCAAAATACTATGGTCTTCAGGAAGAAAGCATTGCCTTAATTATGCCCTTAGTTGTACTTTTTCCCAGCCTTGAAATGTGAGTAAATTCTCATTATTTAATCTGCCCCATTTCAAGGTATTTGCTTGAGCAGCCTAGGAAACTGAAACAGGTAGTATATTAATGGACATTTCACCAAAGAAGGTACATTGTTTGCAAATAATTATAAATAAGTACATGAAAAAAAAACTATTCAACATCATTAGTTATTAAAATTATTCAAAATCATTAGTTATTAGGGAAATGCAAATTAAAATCCCAATGAGATAATAATACAGATCTATTGGAATGACTAAAATGAAAAAGATGGGTAAAAATAAATATTAATGAAAATGCAGAGCAACCAGAGCAAATGGAAATCTCATGTAAGGCTGGTAGAAATACAAAATGGTACAACCATTTCAGATAACAATTTGGTAGTTTCTTACAAAGTTTAACCTGCACTTATTATCTTGTGGTTGCCCTGCTGAGGACAGGATAAGCCCCACTCCCTACTCCCACCCAAATTGGTTCAGATGTTGAGACTGAGAATGCCACACAAGAACCAAAAGGGTATGAAAAAGTTGATCACTCACAAAACGAGGTTTTCTGGGGAGAGCCAGTCTGAATTGGCTTGAGTGGAAAGGAAATGGCTTTGGTTTTTATTAGGTATGATTAGGGTGTGGGGAAAAGGTGAGGGTTACTGCAAGGTTTGAACTTTCCCAAGGGAGGGAGCATGTGAGCTTTATTTGTCTTTCCTAGATGTGGAGATAGATGGGAAGAGGGAAAGGTGGTGCTTGAAAGCTGTCTGTGGAGAAACATTAAAAATGGAGTCAGACTCTTTATTATATACTTACCCACCAATCCCACTCCTCGATACTTACCCAAGAGAAATGATAACATATGTTAATGAAATACTTGTATGCAAATGTTTATAGTAAAAAACTGGAAGCTACCCAAAAGTCCATCAACTAGTGAATCTATAGACAGATTGTAGTACATGCATATAATGGATTACTACTTAGCAGTAAAATGAAACAATTTCTAGACATACACAAAACATGAATAAACCTTAAAATAAAAGCATTATGCTACATGACAGAAACCAGATACAAAGGCTATGTATTGTGTAATTAGATTTATAAGACATTCTGGAAAAGGCAAAGAACAGAAATATGACAGAAATCAGATCAGTGGTTGCCAGGGGCGTTAGGAGAGAGAACTGATTTTAAAAGGACAGAAGACAATTTTTTGAGATGTTATCTTGAGTGTGGTGGTAGTTTTTGGCTATATATCTCTCTCAAAACTCAACAGTCTATAAACTTTTAAAAAAGTAATATTTTGGTATGAGTTACACCTCAGTAAACTTGAGTTAAAAATAATATATTGTAAGAAATAGAGCTTATATTACCATCTTCAATTTCTAGATAAGTAAACTGAGGCTAAAACTTAAATGATCTTTGGAAAACCACCCCGGTGGTAAGTGACAGAGCCACAACTCATATCCAGATCCTCAAACCTCATGCAGAGCTCTTTCATTACATTCTACTTTGGATCCAATGCAAGTACTTTTCTGATCTTTTCTAGCAAGCCATGTATGTGGAAGTGGATTTAGATTTGTATTGTGTCATCCCAAGGGGGCATATTAAGTACATTACACCAACAGGTAAACGTTACAGCAAATCAGATTTTTAGCTCTACATATACCTGAACAATGGGGACTTCCTGAAAATGGGCTGCTTATTGATAGTGATCAGGTAATAGCCAACGTGCCAGGGAAGTAGAGCATGGGAGGTAACTGAGGGATTTAAAGCTTAGGGGTGGGGTTGCAGTAGATGATCTCCGTGACTTAGTACCACTACCGCTCTATAAAGAGGTGAAAGACATATATTTCACCAGATAGTGGAAAGTACAGTCCTAAGACCGATGAGAATTACGAAGATCAAGAGACACACTGGTGACCTGAAGATGCCTATGGTAAAATGATAATCTATATCTACAGAAGGTTACTGCATGCTCCATGCATATAGCATGTCAAAAGCAAATCCATGCCATCATGGAGTTAAATATATTTCTTTATAAAGGCCACATAAGGGAAAACAAAGATTATTATCTTCTCAACCAATAGCATAAAATAACTTGTGGAAATCGTGATAGACATTAAGAAAAATCTACAGATAATGTCTACTGATTAAAATTAAGCTAATCTAATTAATCAGAAATGCAATTTAATTCCCTTTCTTATCATTTAGGGATTTAAATTTAAACTGCTATGTTAGGGTGATGGAATTAGGGTGATTTGAACCATTTTTTCTTTGTATGGTTGTATTTTAATTTTACAGCCTTGAGAATAAAGAAATGCAGCTAATTACCGTGTTTACAAGAAGTATAAACATCCACTGGACTGGGACTCAATTAGAGTCCCTGAACTCTAATTCAAGGGCAGAATTTGGTCCTTATCATTTGATAATAACATCATCCTTCATTATTATTATAAGATTGATGACTGACAAGATAATTAGTATATCTGGTAATCAAGGTAAAAGCCTTTGCAGATCTAATTAGAGTGCATTCTGTTGCTTGGAATACATGGCAAAGGTGTTAAACTAATCTTCTGTACTTAAAGATGATGGCTGAATCCTAGGAAACTAATATGTACAGGCTGCATTCCTTATTCCAAAACATTAGGAGGCAAGGAATAAATCATTACTACTCACACGTGAATTATGATTATAGTTTTACAATAGAGTTAGGACAAAACAGCTATCCTTTTAGGAAGGGCATTCATTTGAATCCTAAACCTAAACACCCTCTGATTTGTACTGTCCTTTCAATCTAACTTTTCAATGTGCATTGGAGACCAACTCAAGATATTTATCAATCAAAAACTTGATTACCAGCCAAAACTGTTTGTGACAGCTTATACTTTTGATCTAATACAAGTATACTTACCCACCAACCCCACTCCTACAATCACAGGAACCTGGATTAAAATCCTTGCTGTGACATGTAAGACCAGTGACTCCGTTTACAGTGAATGTCGATTACTCTTTTTTTTGTTTTGTTTTTGTTTTGCACACAGTTTCTTTAGGTTGCCGTGCCTTCCTTTTCCTTTGCTAGGTCTCCTATCCTCTAAACTCACTCCCCCCTCTCCAGCCAATGGCATGCAGTCTCGGTGGGGCTATAAATTTCGTATTCTGACTTTCCCTGCCACAAGTTGACTGCAAGTCCAGGATGGTGAATACCTTACGTGTAAGCCATTCTCTGCAAGGAAGCAATGGGTCAAGGGTTTAACAAGTGAGTCAAACAAGGCCAAACACAGTGCTCTTCGTGGCTGATGTTGTTGCTAAGCTGATGGTGGCCATTTTTGCTACTGAGCCAGAGTGCACATGGGAGTTAAGCTACCAAAGAAAAGCAGAGCTGAGGGAGTATAAAGAGATATATACAGAGCTATTATAACATTGTTTAAATCCCTGGGTCTAGATGTACCTGAAAGCCAGATTCATTCTTTGAAATCTTTAGTAATTAGACCTAAAATTGCCTGTTTGTTTGAGCAAGCAACAAAAAAAATCTTAAATAAAACAACCCACCTAATATCTCTATGCCTTAGTTTACTAATCTACACAATGTAGTTTCCAAACTTTATACAAAACTTTTGTAAAATGTTCTCTGCAGAGTTAACGTCAAAGAATGTAAATATGCTTCTAATAAAATAAGATGAGAAACTAAAAAAAAAAAAATTATTGATTTACAGACTTATTATTAAGGCTATTTTGGCTTTACCCAATTTAATGCTTGTGATGACTCTGAAATAGGTGTTAATTTTGTCCCCATTATATAGATAAGGAAACTGAGCTTAGAGATATTAAAGAATTATCTAAGGTAATATATTAGTTAGGGTAATTAGAATTAAGTACTGTAAAAATAACATCAAAACCTAAGTGGTTTAAAACAAGCAAGGTGAATTTATTTTTCATACAAAGTCCTGTTTTCATACAAAGTTGAAGGAGCTCTCCTGGACAGCTTTCTCCAAGTGGTGTTTCAGGGATAAAGGATCTTTCCTTATTAGGGTTCTGCTCTTTGGTACCTTCAATATCACACTAGTGTCATCCAGCCACCTGTTAGAGATACGGTTGGGGGATACAGACTATGGAGAAGGCACATCAAATATATGATTATCCCAACTCAGAAGTGACATCTTAACTTCTGCTCATATTCTATTGGCTAAAATTAGTCACAGGGTATCACCTAGATATAAGAAGGCTGATATATGTAGTCTTTATGTTTTCTTAAAATGGAACTTAAAACCAGTTTGTGAGTGCCATAATGAATATTATGAGCCTGAGCCTGGAATTTAGCCCCAATCTAACTGACTGTAGAGTCCAGGCCCTTAGGCACTATGCTGTTATCTTTACCACACACAGCATTTATTAAATTTATGTGGAACTGCCAGGCAAATGGCAGATGATACGTAATAAATATAAGGTGGTTTTCTAATGAAAGAAGAAGGAAAAGAAACACAAAAAGGGAAGAAATAGGGAAAGGAAGGGAGGGAGGAGGAAGAGACAGAGGGAGAAAAAACAAATGAAAGATTGGTTGGAACAGTTTTTGTGGTTTGTGTTTCTTTTCTCTAAAAATCCTTTGGCAAATTCGGGGTGTGGAGCAAACAACCAAGCATATATTTAAAATTATAATATTTTAGGAAAAGAAAGACAATGGTAGAATAAGTGAAATATGAGAAGGAATTAAATACAGGCTGGCTTTTCTCCTAACATAAATCCTCCAAGTAAAAACTTAATAAACAGAGTCCACTGGGATGATATTTTTTTAATTAGAAAAGTTGTAGGTTTACAGAAAAATCATGCAGAAACTACAGTTTCCATATATCCCCCCTCACATGCACAGCTTTTCCTGTTTTTAACACTTGGCATTAGTGTGATACCTTTGTTACAATTAATGAAACAATATTATTATAATTATATTATTATCTTTAGTCCATAGTTTACATTAGGGTTCACTATTTGTGTTGTACAGTACTATGGTTTTTGAAAAAAAAATTATTCTACTAACACTTAAAATCTAAAATTCTATTTTAATCAATTCAGCACAATATTTTGCTACAATCACTACCATTCATTAACAAAATTTTCCATCACCCCAAATGGAAATCTACAATTTAAACATTAACTCCCCATTCCTTACTCCCCCTAGAACATGGTAACTTGTAGTGTAGATTCTGACTCTATTAATTTGCTTCTTCAAATTATTTTATATCAGTAATATCATACTATATAGGTCCTTGTGTCTCTGATTTATTCCACTTAACGTGATGGCTTCAAAGTTCATCTATGTTGTTGAATGTATGAGAACTGCATTACTTTTTACAGTGGAATAATATTCCATTGTCTGTATATACTACATATTGTTTATCCATTCATCAGTTGATGGGCACTTGGATTGCTTCCATGTTTTGACAATGGTGAATAATGACACAATGAACATTGGTGTGCAAATGTCTGTTCAAGTCCCTGCTTTCAATTTTTTGGTTATGTTACCTAGATGTGAGATTTCTAGATTATATGGTAATTCTATGCTTACCTTTGTGAGAAAACACCAAACTATTTTCCACAGCAGCTACACCATTTTACATTACATCAACAATGAATGAGAGGTCCTATTTTTCTACATCCTCTCTAACTCTTGCAATTTTCCCTTTGTCAGCAGTAACCACTCTAATGGGTA
>JAQZBX010005812.1:0-55153 GCA_029593785.1 Cabassous unicinctus
ATTTATTTATTTATCCCCCCCTTGCTGCTTGTGTTTTACTGTGTCCATTCGCTGTGTGCTTCTTCCGTGTCTGCTTATCTTCCCCTTGCCGTGAGGTCCCGCTGCATCAGCCCACCGCGCCACGCGGGGCCGGCCTGCTCTCACAAGGAGGCCCCGGGAAGCGAACCCGGGGGCCTCCCGCATGGTAAACGGGGGCTCTATCCATTGAGCCACACCTGCTTCCTGCTGTGAGGTCTTGCTACATCAGCCTGCCCTCACAAGGAGGCCCCGGGAAGCGAACCTGGGGCCTCCCATATGGTAAACCGGAGCTCTATCCATTGAGCCACACCCGCTTCCCTACCCTGAATCTTTTGAAAGCCTTCTCTCTAAATTTCTGATACAGAGGCAGGATTTGATTTGTTTTTTTTATATCCTTTTTCTTTCTGAGGTTTTGTTTTTAATCCCAATATTATTTTGTTCAGTGCTTAGGCCAGTCTTTGGCATATTTGTTGAAGAAAGGAAGAAAATAATAATTAACAAATAATGACATCAGGAAAGTGAGGCTTTATGAGATTCTATTTTCAGCAGAAATAAATTCCTAGAAGGTCTAAATAGTCACCCTTATCCCTTTTGAAAATACCACATTAAAGAAGCCCTCACAAATCCATCAGAAAGTGTATAGCCTGGCTCCCCAAACACTTGTCATTATCAAATCAACCATGTATTTTGACAGTGGATTGTTTCCTTCCCTGTTTATCCTTTCTGCACATTCAACATATATACTGAAGTGCCTGGGGCTATTAACCCATCAAATATAAGAATTTTGAGCCATCCAGTAAAACCAGACCATTCAGGTAAAGGCTTTGTTCATCCCTCTCCAGGAGAAGGGGTAGGAGGAATCCAGGTGTGATGTGTGAGGAGGGTCAGCATTGTATTATCTGAACAAGCAAGACTGCTTCTAAGTTCTTGTAATTACGTCCTTTTGTTCAGATTATAGAGAGTCAGTCGCAAGCCAGTAGTGACTAAAATAGTATGATTATAGAAATGATCCACTAGGGGAAACAAAATAGATAAGGAAACAACCCATGTGATAACATCCAAAATACAGCTATCTCCAAAACCAGAGTGAGATCAAGGGAAAATATAGTTGACTGTGCCTCACAATTACTCAAAGTAGCCCAAATTATTGCCAATTCCAGAATAACTCCTTTTTCAGATACCTTATAATTTTCCTAAAAATAGAAATTTAGTCCTCCCCCCCCCTCAAGTATACATCAAGCACACACATATACAAATATTTTTATACTCATTCATTCATTATATGTGAAAAAAGCTAAAAAAAGACAGTAAAATTTTGTGGAATTCTGTAGTTTAAGCACTTGGTTTTTTCCCCAGAAAAACTAAATAAAATCACTGGCAAAAGCCACCTGATTTTGAGATTTTGGAGCCCACATCTGGACTTGTAAAATATGAACCTATAGATGATTAGGCCAATGCCATTGGTTCTTTTGGAATATTTCCTTAGGCTATCCTACAAAGAACCCTGGTCTTAGGAAGCACTGACTAAACAGTCTTGGAGAAGTAATGTGGCCCATGTCATGAGCAAGGACCCAGAAATATGAAGACCTGGGTTCCCATCTGAATGCTGTAACTGACTACCTACAAACTTTCAGCACATGCCACAAGCTCTCATCTATGGTACAGTGAACTGACCAGGGTGATCTCAAATCTCACTCAACTTAAAATTGTCTGACTATGCATCTGAGGAGAAGCAACATAAAGTGAGGCTGTTTGTGCCAAACTAGGCAATTGGGTGATAAATATAAATCTAGCCCCCATCCTAGTGCAGGAATGCTTAGCTTTAGTGTTTATCAGAATCACATGGAGGGCTTATTAAAACACAGAGAGGGTAAGATGGCATCAGAGCAGACAGGCAGGCTCAACTGTCTCACAAAAACAATGGAGAAAGGGACAAAAGCTGTCCGAGGGACTTCCTTTGGGGTCAGCACACCAGGACAGCGCTGCACAACTCCCAGGAGGGCAAGGGACAGAAAGACAAAGAACTGGAAACAAAAAACATGAGTTACTAAACCCATGCAGTGACCAAGAATGGCCCCTGGCTCACTGCAACCCACTGAGAGGGGAAAGATGTCTTCCTTCCTGTCAGCTGTTAAAAGAGAAGAGGAAAGGTGAGTCAAAGGGCTTCTCTTCAGTGAATTCAGACAGCAGAACCTGCTTTGAATCTTGGCTCTGACCAGACTAGAAACATGGGAAAGTGGAGGCTGAAAGAAAACCTCAGTGGAAAGGCTCACCAATGGGTGCCCTGTGCTTGCCAGTCAGGAAACTGCAAAGAACAAAACTGCTTTTAGGTTTCTCTTTAACCCCATTCCCGAGAGAAATGCTAGTGAGTCCCTGGCCCGATTTTGATAACTTAAGCTGGGCAATTTTAAAGACTTAGAATAAGTTGAACCAAAAATCAAAGAAGAGCTGTGGAAAAAAAACAACAACAACACTAGGCAAGAAAGAGAAACTGACTATCAGAGGAAATTCAACAACATATTCAGATGTCTAGACATCAGCAAAAAATTACAAGCCATGCTAGGAAACAGGAAGGATGGCACAGCCAAAGGAACAAACCAAATACCCTGATAAGATACAGGATTTAAGACAACTAATCAATGATAACCACACAAATCTCCTAAGTCAATCCAAAGAATTGAAGGAAAAATATGACTGAAGCAATAAAGAATATTAGGAAGACACTGGGTGAGTATAAAGAACAATTTGAAAGCCTGCAAAGAAAAGTAACAGAGCTTATGGGCACAAAAGACATGACGGATGAGATTAAAAATACATTAGAGGCACGTATCAACAGATATGAAATGCATGAAGACAGAATTAGCGCACGAAAGACATGACGGATGAGATTAAAAATACATTAGAGGCACGTATCAACAGATATGAAATGCATGAAGACAGAATTAGTGATTTTGAGGACAGAACATTGAAACTGGAAGATTCAGAACAGAAAGAGAAAAGAACGGAAAAAATGCAACAGGGTCTCAGAGAATTGAATGGCAATGTGAAATGCACAAACATATACATTATTGGTGTCCCAGAAGGAGAAGAGAATGGAAAAGGGGCAGAAAGAATATTGGAGGAAATAATGACTGAAAACTTCCCAACCCTTATGAAAGACATAAATATCAATATCCAAAAAGAACAACGCACCCCAAACAGAAAAATCTGAACAGACCTACTCTAAGACACCTATTATTCAGAATGGCAACTATCAGAGATAGAGGATTCTGAAAGCAATAAGAGAAAAGCAAATCAACACATTCAAGGGAACCTCAATAAGATTAAGTGCCAACCTCTCATCAGAAACCATAAAGGCAAGAAGAAAGCGGTATGATGTATTTAAGGTACTGAAAGAGAAAAACTGTCAGCCAAGAATTCTGTATCTGGCAAAACTATCCTTCAAAAATGAGGGTGAGGGAAGTGGATGTGGCTCAAGTGGTTAGGCTCCTGTCTACCATACAGGAGGTCCAGGGTTCGATTCCCGGGGCCTCCTGGTGAAAAGCAAGCTGGCCCGTGCAGCGAGCTGGCCCATACAGCGAGCTGGCTCAAGCGGAGGGCTGGCCCACGTAGAGTGCTGGCCCGCACGGAGTGCTGACCCACGCAGGAGTGCTGGCCCACATGGAGAGCTGGCCCACACGGAGAGCTGGCGCAGCAAGATGACGCAACAAAAAGAGATACAGAAGAGAGACAATGAGAGACGCAGCAGATCAGGGAGCTGAGGTGGTGCAAGAGTTTGAGCAGCCTCTCTCTATTCCAGAAGGTCCCAGGATTGGTTCCCAGTGCCGCCTAAAGAGAAGACAAGCAGACACAGGAGAACACACAGAGAACAGACAGCGAGTGCAAAACAACGGAGGGGGGGGCGATAAATAAATCTTTTTTTAAAAAATGAGGGTAACTTTGAAGTCTTCACATACAAACAAAACCTGAGAGAGTATGTTACCAAAGACCAGAATTACAAGAAATATTAAAGGGAGTGCTACAGCCTGAATGGAAAAGACAAAGACGAGAGACTTGGAGAAGAGTGTAGAAATGCAGATTATTTGGAAGAGTAACTTGAAGGATAAAAAGACAGACAATAGTAAGATATGACAACAGAATGCCAAAGGACAAAATAGATGAAATAGGAAATGCCATTAGAGTAATAACATTAAATGGCTTGAACTCTCCAATCAAAAGACATAGACTGATAGAATGGAGAAAACACTTTCTCTGATCATAACAGAATGAAGCTGGAAACCAATAATGGATGGAAAAAAGGAAAGTTAATAAATATATGGGAATTAAACAATACAGTCTTAAATAATCAGTGGGTCACAGAAGAAATTGCAAGAGAATACAGTAAATCTCAAAACCTATGGAACATTGAAAAGGTGAAAGGGAAATTTATAGGCCTCAATACTTATATTTAAAAAGAAGGAAAAGCTAAAACTGAAGATCTAATGGCACAACTGGAGAAACTAGAAAAAGAAAAGCAAGCTAATCCCAAACCAAGCCACAGAAAAGAAATAGTAAAAATCAGAGCAGAAATAAATGAAATCGAGAACAAAAAAACAATAGAGAGAATCAACAAAGTCGGTTTTTTAAGAAGATCAAAAATAGAAAAACTCTTAGCTAGACTGACAAAAAAAAGAGAGAAGACGCAAATAAATAAAATCAGAAATGAGAGGGGAAACGTTACCACTGACCCCACAAAAATAACAGAGATCATAAGAGCCTATGAACAACTGTATACCAAAAAACTAGACAATGTTGACAAGATGGACAAATTCCTAGAAATGCATGAACAACCTACACTGACCCTAGAAGAAACAGAAGACCTCAACAAACCAATCACAAGTAAAGAGATTGAAACAGTCATCAAAAACCTCGCAGAAATGAAAAGCCCAAGACCAGATAGCTTAAAAGGTGAATTCTACCAGTCATTCAAAGATGTTCTAGTACCAAGAGCCCTTTTTTCAGAAATGGAAAAGCCAATTATCAAATTTATTTGGAAGGTTAAGGGGCCCTAAATAGCCAAAAATGTCTTAAAAAAGAAGAACAAAGTTGGAGGACTCTTACTTCCTGACTTTAAAGCATATTGCACAGCTACAGTTGTTAAAACAAAACAAAACAAAAACTCATCATGGTACTGGCATAAAGACAAACAAATTGACCAATGGAATGGAAGAGGACTCAGAAGTAGACCCTCACATCTACAGTCAAGTGATTTTTTTTTTTTAAGATTTATTTTATTTACTTGATCCATTTTAAAGCCCCCCTTCCCCATTTGCTGTTTTGTGTCCATTTGCTGGGCAATTCTCTGTGTCTGTTTCATCTCTTCTCATCCTCCTCCTCCAGTCTTCACTAGGATTCAATCCTGGAGACCTCCGATATAGGAGAGAGGTGTTCTGCCATCTGCGCCACCTCGGCTCCTGGTTTTTGGAGCTTTCGGAGCATCTCGTCTTATCTCTCTCCTTTTATGTCATCATCTTGCTGCATGGCTCCCAGGGCCTGGCAGCTCACCGGCACACAGAGCCTGGCAGCCCATGCACCTTCTATATATATATTTTTATTTTACCAGGAGGTCCCAGGGATCGAACCCAGGTCCCTCCATATGGCAGACGGACGCCCAACCATTTGAGCCACATCCGCCCCCTGGTCAAGTGATTTTTGACGGGGCTGTCAAGCCCTCCCAGTTGGGCCAGAACAGTCTATTCAAGAAATGGTACTGGGAGACCTGGATAGCCATATTCCAAAGAAAAAAAGAGGACTGCTATCTCACACCTTATACAAAAACTAACTCAAAATGGATCAAAGGCCTAAATATAAAAGCAACAACCATAAAACTCCTAGAAGAAAATGTAGGAAAACATCTTCAAGATCTTGTGGTAGGCGATAGTTTCTTAAACCTTATACCCAAAGCACAAGCAACAAAAGGAAAAACAGATAAATGGGACATCCTCAAAATGAAACACTTCTTGCACCTCAAAGGACTTTGTCAAAAGGGTGAAAGGCAGCAACCAATTCAATGGGAGAAAATATTTGGCAATCACATATCCGATAAGAGTTTAATATCCATAAAGAAATACTACAATTCAACAATAAAAAGACAACCCAATTTTTTTTAAATGGGCAAAAGACTTAAAAAGACAATTATCCAAAGAAATACAAATGGCAAAAGAAACACATGAAAAAATGTTCAACATCACTAGTGATTAGGGAAATGCAACTCAAAACTACAATAGATATCCTTTCATACCTATTAGACTGACAGCTACTAAAAAGTCAGAAAACTGTAAATGTTGGAGAGGATGTGGAGAGATAGGAATGCTTATTCACTGTTGGTGGGAATGTAGCATGGTACAGCCACTATGGAGGACATGTTGGCAGTTCCTAAAGAAGCTGAATATAGATTTGCCACATGACCCAGCAATACCACTACTGGATATATACCCAGAAGAACTAAGAACAGTGACAAGAACAGACATCTGCACACTGATGTTCATAGCGGCATTATTCACGATTGCCAAAAGACAACTGGGAGCTTGATTTCCAGAAGCTTGGAATTTCTGGAATCAGTCTCTGGTTTCTTGGTGCCCCACAATTCAGTTCTCAGCATAGCTCTTTCCTCTCGCATTTTGCTATAAGCTGCAAGGAGAAGCCAGGCCACATTCTCCAAGTTTACTTTGGAAAGCTCTTCAACTAAATGTCCAGGCTTGCTATTTTCAAATTCTGCCTTCCATATAACAACAGGATTCAATCTTGCTAAGTTCTCTGCAACTTTAAAACACAGATCACCCTTCTTCCAGTTTCCAATAATAGTTGCATCATTTCCTTCTAAGGTCTTATCAGAAATAACTTAAGCTTCATAGTCCTATCAACAGGCTTTTCAAAGCAATCTAGGCCTTTTCCATCAAGCATCTCATAATTCCTCCAAAAAATACCCTCACCTATTTATAAAACCTTTCTAGCATTTTTGGTAATTGCAACAGACTGTACCCCACTCCTGGTACCAAATTCTGTATTAGTCTACCAAAGGGGTGCTGATGCAAAGTACCAGAAATCTGTTGGCTTATATAAAGGATATTTATTTGAGGTAAAAAACAGTTACAAGGCCCTAAAGAGTCTAACTCAAGGTTGCTTTCTCCAAAGTCACTTGCCACCTGTTGAAGAAAGATTGTCACTGATCTCTGCAAGGGTTCAGCCTTCCCCTCTAGGCTTCCTCCCTCTCAGCTGCAGGCTGAGATAGGGCTTATCTCTCAGGGCTTCCTCTCTCTCCTGGCATAGGGCTCGTTTCTTTCCAGGCATTCTCAGTTGCTCTGGTCTCTTCCCAAGGTCAGCTACAAACTATCAGGCAAATGGCTCATCTCTCCCCTGGGCTTTAGCTCTTTAAGCCATCTCTTTTCTGTCATGTGGCAGGATCAAAATGACAAAGTACCCTCATTTGTGTGTCTTCTTGAGTGAGTGTCATTTATATCTGACCACCAAGGGGGCAGGGACTCAATGGGTAATTTAATCAAGGACCACTCAACTGAATCCAATATAATCAAAGGGTATCAAACCCAGAAGAATAAATTAGTTTACAAACAAAATCTTTCTATTTGGGATTCACAAAAATTGTCACAACATATAGTTTACTAGAAGAAAAGCTAAAAAATGTAACACAGGACTATATAATATAGTGAAACCTCATGTGAAACACAAACATGGGTGATATTGCATATATAAGACAGTTTTCACAAAACAAAAAATCAAATGAACTAGAGAGATGGGACAGAATAGCAGCTATGTACAGCAAGGGAAGCATAGAGAGATTGAGAGGTGATGAGTTTTTTGGTTTGTTTTTTATTTTTTATAATCATTATTATTGGAATAATGAAAATGCTCTAGATAATGATTGAAATGATGAATGCACAACTTATTAATAAGTATCAATAAAACTGATTTGTTTAAAAAAAGAATACAGCAGTTCAACACCTTAAAAAAAATAGTGGTTACCAGAGTTTCTGAGAGGAGGGGTAGGAATAATAGGTGGGACATAGGGCATTTTTAGGGCATTGGAATTAAGTGTAAACCACAATGTAAACGATAGAGCTTGGTTATTATTCGTCAATTGTTAAAATTTACCACATTATTGTAAGATATTATTAATAGAGGAAGATGGGGGATGGGGAGGGGATGATGTATATGGGAATCCCTTATACTTTTGGTGTAACTTTTGGTAATCTGAAACCTCTTTAAAAATAAAGTTTATTATATTTTAAAAACACACAGAGAGAGAGCTGGGCCTCACCTTGGAGATTCTAATTCAGTAGGTCTGGGGTGGGGTCCGAGAATATGTATTTTTAACAAGTTCTCAGGTAATGTTGCTGGTCCATGGACCTCACTGGGAGAGCCACTGGTCTCCAGGAAGGGACTTAGGGAAACTGGGGTTGGGAGGGGCCTAAAAGAAGACATGGGCCAGAGACAGGAGTTACAAATGTGAACAGCCATGAAATTCTTAAAGAAAGTGAAAACACAAGGGCTTAGTTGCATCTTCTTAATTTGTACTCAAATGGCTGTTACTTTTAAACTTGTAAAAACAGATTATATGCCATTTTTATTGTGTATCTTGCTTAAATACTTTTTATTTCTATTATTTTTTGTAAAGGTTTATTTATTTACTTTATCCCGCCCCCCCCCCCAACTTGCTGTCTGTGTCCATTCACTGGGTGATCCTCTGTGTCTGTTTGTTTCCTGCCTTCTCTTCTCATCCTTCTCCTCCAATCTTCACCGGGATTCGATCCTAGGGACCCCTGATGTGGGAGAAAGGCGCTCTGCCACCTGTGCCACCTCATCCTGGTTTCCAGTGCATCTCGTCTTGGTGCTCTCCTGTGTCTCTTCCTTGCTGCATCATCATCTTGCTGCGTGGCTCGGCGGGGACTGGCTTGCTGCATGCATGCGCGTGGGCCGGTGGCTCGCCTGCACACCTTCTATTCTTATTTTACCAGGAGGTCCCGGGGAACGAACCTGGGTCCCTCCATATGGCAGATGGACGTCCAACCACTTGAGCCACATCTGCCCCCCTAAATACTTTTTAAAAACTTTGCTTTTAGAAGGCTGGACTGTCATTTGATCCTCTTAAAGAAAACAGGTATAAACAAAAGCAAATTCAGTCAACAAATAAAACTGGAAATATATTGGTAGGCCAATGCACAGTAGAAAGAAAGCAGTCCTCTCCCTGGTGTGAATGTGAAGGTTTAAGAAATGTGTGTTGATTCTAGCCATGGCTCAGATGAAAGAGGGAAAACTTGGAAAAAGTTAATCTTTTGGAAAGAACGGGGTACCTCACTTTTGGCTATAGAAACTTCAATTGGGAGATTTTACAGAGAACAATAGCATATTTTGGCCTCAGTTTCATACCGCTAGAATGAAAATAATAACAAGGAATTTATACGAAGAAAAATTAGAAGTAGGAAGGAAGGACCTATGTAATACGAGTTAATTAGAACTTCCTTACAAAGGCTTTTATTGCCAGGCTGCCGGAAGCCCCTGAACTGTGGTTCTGAATCATTTTTCTGTTTCCATATAACACCTATGAGTAACACACCATCAAGGTAACATCTCTCATTAGAGGCATATTCTCAAAGTGTCAGGAAATGGGGACCTGGGGGGAATGAATCTAGAATAGCCCCACACTTTGGGCTCCTAGCTTATAATCAACCTAACACCATCTACCTAGTGATGACTTACCTTAACTTCGGGCCAAGAACCTAGGAAGAAAACAGCCTCTTTAATATAATAATGTTCATCACACCAATTACAGTCCCAGCCCTCTTCCCCACAATGCTCCATTCCACCCTAGTCCTTCCCTAATCCTAACCTGAAACAAGACATGCTCCAGATGGCTCAGTATCAAGACAGCCTGGCTATTCATTTGAACCTGATGGGCATTTGGTTCTGCCACTTGTGCCCATATCCAGGTCCCAAGCCTGAGGTCTTCCAGCTGGATTTTTTATTTATTCCTGCTCCTAATTCCTGGACCCTGCCTGACAAATATTGTTCCCTTAACAGAAGGCCTTTCCTGAACTCCCTCCTGAAGGGTCTACTTTTATTCACTGTCAGATCAGCCTCATGTTGCCTGCTTGCATGAACTTCCAACGGTCACCTACCTGGGAATCTCCTCACTAGAGTATTCCATCCACTTGTTGAGACACCATATAAATATGTAACAGCTACTGTTTATTGAGCACCAGCTGTATGCCAGGATCTATGCTGTAACATGTTATCCCGAATCTTCAACACAACCCTGCAAGGTAGCTATCATATTCCCATTTTGAGACTTAGAAGGTTAAATGACTTCCCCAATATCATACATCTAGTTAGTAAAAGAGTTGGTATTTTCTCTTATCTGTCCAATTTTAAACTCCACATGCTTTCCAATAAGCCACAGTGCCATTTTCTCCCCCATCGTGGCACCTATCCTCCACTGCTGCTATCTGCCTGTAGTGAGTGGCACTTGCCACTCTGATCCTTGTCCTGTGTCAAGCCATCTGGGCTTCCTCTAACAGCATCTACAGCTAGGTCAGACCCCCAGGGCAATCCCTGTCCCCCTCAACTCCCTCACCTGATCTCTGCCCAACCTATAAATGAATCAAGTTTGTTGTATCCCACCTGCCACACCATCAGTTTCCAAATTACGGCAGGGAACATTTACTGCACACGAGAAAGGGTCTCGTGTTTGTTATGGGCGGTTGGGGAAAAGAAGGAAGAAAAGAGAGGAAGGAGAAAAAGAAAAAGAGGGAAGCGGGTGTGGCTCAATGGATAGCGCTCCCGTTTACCATATGGGAGGCCCCGGGTTCGCTTCCCGGGGCCTCCTTGTGAGGGCAGGCTGGCCGGCCCGCGCGGCGCAGTAGGCTGATGCAGCAAGACCTCACAGCAGGAAGCGGGTGTGGCTCAATAGATAGAGCCACCGTTTACCATGCGGGAGGCCCCAGGTTCGCTTCCCGGGGCCTCCTTGTGAGAGCAGGCCGGCCCCGCGCGGCGCGGTGGGCTGATGCAGCGGGACCTCACAGCAAGGGGGAGATAAGCAGACACGGAAGAAACACACAGCGAATGGACACAGTAAAACACAAGCAGCAAGGGGGGAATAAATAAATAAATAAATAAATCTTTAAAAAAAAAAGGAAAAGAAAAAGCAAAGAGAAGAAAGATGGTCATGAAAAAAGTGGAGAAGAAAGAAGATGTGGTGCCCCATGAAGCAATGTGTCAAGTAAGGACATCTGTGGGGCTGCTTAGTCAGGATGGGAAGCTAAATCTGAAACCACAGCAAGATCTCTGGTCCCCCTAGTTAAGCCAAAGCAAACTGTTCTTAGTCTGAGAAGAAAACATGCATGATATAAAGATTACAAATCATAAAAACAATGTTTAATCTTGATTGAATACTGGATCAAAAATATAGGCAGATGTAAAGGACATTTTCGGGGACGAGTAGGGCAATTTGAATATGAACGTTTTAGATAATAGCAGTATATCAATGTTAAATTTTTTTTAATGTAATAATTTTTATTGAGGTTGCCTAGGAGAATGTCTTTGTTCTTCAAAGATGCCTACTGAAGTATTTAGAGATGAAATTTCATGTCTCAACTGACTTTCAAAGGTTAGCAAAAAGGAACCACATACACACGCATATATATAGAAAGAGAGAAATAATATGATAAAATATTAACAACTGGTGAATTTAATTGAAGCATATGTGGGTTTATTACACTATTTTAGCAGCTTTTCTCAGGTTTGAAATTTTTTTAAAATAAAAATTTAGGGGGGAAAAAATCACAGATTAGCCCCAACCTCTAAAACAAATATTTCCAAAAGCCACAGGGCATTTACATTTACCAGATGAGTACCTCCTAATGACTTTGAAGGCGCTATTATGTGGAGGTCAGGTGGCCTGCATTGGGACTCCTTCTATCATCTATAAAACGAGGGCAACTCAGAGGGCTGATTGAGAGACAGTTAAATTAGATAATTCACCAAAGCTTTTGGCTTTCATCATCATCACCATCATCAATATCCAAGAAAGAATGGAATATGTAGCAGTATCCCAACTTAACTTGAATAAACTGAATCCCAAAGGATAGGCTATTTTATTTTAAAATATTCTTTTTCTCTCTTCCTATTATGTAAAACAGAGAAGCAATTTCAGAAAGATGGCCTGTACTAAAAGCCATGGAACTTAGAATCTATCCATACATCATGTTTTTAATGGAAGGATAGGGTGATACGTCTGTACCACACAAGTTTCTTATAAACTCTTTCTCATAATTTTACATTCAGGGCAAAGCATTTGCACTGAAGAAACAGCAACTATGAGAAAGAAAAACGAGCCTTCTTCTGCAAGCAGGATAGTTCATGGCATGGGGATAGGGGTTAGGTGGGAAGCCCAAAGTCTTTAAAACAGATTCCTTCTCTTGGCAGTAAAAGCCACGGGCAAGGAACTGGAGAGCTGGCTTTCTCCTCTCTGGACAGTCACTGCCTTGATGACTGGGAGTGTGGCCCAGACAGAGCACATTCCACAGGACTGGAGAGTGGGCGGGGGGCCCTGCAAGCCCTTAAACGCCACTTTTGTATCCTCCAGCAAGAAAGAATGTCTGGAACCAACAGCATGTGCCTTGTTCTAAGAACAGATTTCCCCACCAGCTATTTCTCCAGCTTACAGAAGAACTGTTGATGAAGTGCACATCTCCCTCTGCTGCACTTACTTTATAACTGTGTGCCTCAGTGGGAGAGACTTAAGAACATTCATATTTTTTAAAAAGTCTGGAGTATATGGCCTGCTTCCAACATCGTATGTATGAGCCTAGACCCAGAATGAAGTGAGCATGAATACTGAGAGATACACGCAAACTTAAAAGAAAAGAATCAAGTCTACGCAGAGGGTAAAGATGTTACTTAATCCCCGAATTTGAGCTATGTTAAAAAAAAAAAGAAGAAAAGCTTATGGAAAGACATAGAAGGTGGGGAGCAGCCAGTCCTGCAGGGTTCACCCTCTCCGTGGCAGTGTGGGAGGTATGGGTGCATACCCTGAGAAGTCATAGCACCACTATGACATAGATTCTTCCTACCTTAACTACAGACTTCTCTGGACAGTCACAAAACACCATAGAATGTTTAGAATGCACATTCTGGCTCTAAAATGATTAAAAATTAAGCCTAACTACTAAAAGAGAAAAAAATGGAAAACCGCCTAAAATTCTAAAATTTAGATACTGGTTAAGAAACTACAATACATAAAAAAAAGTGAGGGATGAAATATAAATTAATTAAAAATGCAAAAAAAAAAAGCGATGGATGAAAAGTAATAAAATGGGAAAAATGCCTATCATAGAATGTAAAAGAACAGTACACAAAAAAATTATATGAAGGATATGACTGACAGCTATGTAAAATAAATATTTATATTAAAATGTCTGAAAGTTAATGCAACAGAAATTAACAGGAGTTTGGGGGGATAAAGAGTTTTAGAGAGAGGTGTTTTGTTTTGTTTTTTCAGTTTCTATAATGGAATAATATTCTTGTAATAAACAATAACAACAGTATTTTCTCTTGATAAGCAAAAAGAAAACTACTAACCTAGCATAAAGGCAGATTTCTTATTTTGAACTTTGCAGTTATCTAAGGAAGCTAAACACCACGGTATCTATAACAGCCATTAATAAAGTCCACTGTGAATGAGCACAGGGAGTATTTTCACACCAACAAGTATCCACATGGACACTCCTCCTGTTTGATTTGGGGAATATCCCCACAGTTTTAAATCACAGAACGAGGATAAAGGCTTCTTTACTGCAGAAATGTTTGTACACGAAAGCATGCACACACACACACAAACACATTCACACCAGAATATTAAAGAAATAAGCTAGTGTGAAGGACTAAAATGGTTTGAAATCCCTCAACTACTGATGGACTAGGTCGTAGAAATGCCTATTCCACCTTGTTTGCCTTGTATAAAAGACTGGCTCTTGAGGGGTGGAGATCCTGGATGCTCTCTGAATCCATAAGCTCACAGTGAGTTTGCACTCAAAATTAATTAACTAAATAGATTTCAAACTGCAGCAAGGAAGGAACTACAGAGTTTCCTAGTCAATGACCCACAAATATCTATTGTGTTTGAACACAATGGAGATAGCTATACACGGCCCCTGGAAGTAAGTTAGAACCTATTGTGCTTCTCAGGGAAAGTAAAGAGCAGAAGGTTAAAGGAGACACCCTAAAGTCAAGAAATAGTATAATTGAGGGCACATCTGGCACCCAGATCCAGATAAGTTATAACCAAAGAGACTTAATATGATAGCTCTGAGACACTAGGAGGGACAGCTTATTTGCCCCAATGCCCTGCAGGCTAAAAGTAAGACCTCCCAAACCCACCTCTTAAAAAACCAGCTTGCCTTGTTTAATCAGTTTATCATACAGAGCTTCTAACTGATTAATGACTCCCACTTATATTCACAGTTTAATTATCCAATTGTTAATTATGTAAATTTTCACAAGATTTCCAACAATCTAAAGTCATTTTATAAGTTGACATTCTTTGGCTCTGAGGAGCATTTCCAAACCAAAGATTGCTCTTCAGCATCCTAGCATCCTGCTGGAGGGAAGTTGGACCTAGCTGGGAACGAGAGATGATGGAAGTAGGAGCTAAATAATGCCAAGCATCTGCCTTTTTAAATCAATCTCCTTGTGCAAAAAAAATGTAAACAAAAATACTTGCCCTACCTAACCCACTGGGTTTATTCACTCAACAAATATTTCTGAGTGCTGGGTACTGGGGTACACTGGTGATGAAAAGTAAACAATTCTTGCTCTAGTGGAACTTACACTAATGGGAGGGAAGAGGTCAAATAGTCAAAATAATGAACATATACATAAGGAACCTAGAGGAGAGGAACCTGGTAGACTGGAGGAGCAGGGAGTTTCCTTAAGGCAGAGATACTTGAGCTCAATCTGAAGGATAAGCAGCAGTTAACTGGGGGGAGGTAAGGAAGAGTGCTCCAAGCAGAGGAAGTAACATGTGCAGAGGTCCTGTGGTAGGAAGGAGTATATTTAAAGAACTTAAAAGGGGGGTGGGGCAGGGAGAGGGGAGAGTGCTTTCATGGCTGGAGCACAGATTGGCTGGAGCACAGATTGCCAGGGAAGAGCACAGCAACTATCAAGCCACAGAGGGCGCTGTAGGCCTTGTTAAGGATTTTTATCATAAGTGTACTCTGAAGCCACTGAGGGGTTTAAGTTGTGGCAGGAACTTAAACGGATTTGCATATTGAAGATTTCTCCTAAATTGGGGGGTGATGGGGAGAGGAGCTAGAGGGAAAAATAGATGTGAGTTGTTAACAGCCTACTGCAGTTGTTCTGGTAAAAGATGATGGTAGCTTTGTCCAAATGAGGTAACTGAGGAGATAGACAGAAGCAAATGGGGTTGAGACATTTAAGATGAAAGGTCCATAAAACTGAGTGGCAGATAGGATATGAGGGGTAAGGGAGAGGATGAGGTCAAGGATGGCTCCTAGGGGCCTGGCCTGCTCAAGTGGATGGATGACTGCACCATTCGCTGGGATAGGGAAGAGGTTTAGGGTGGAGGCTGGAGGAAGAAAGGCATCATAAGTTTAGTCTCGAACATACTTAGTTGAGGAATCTTTGAAATAGCCCAGTGGAGAAATAAGCTGGCAACTAAATAATCAGGTCTTAGGGAGAGATCCAGGCTAGAGATATAATTTATGGTCCTATCATAAGTTGTCCAAGGAAACATTACAGAACGAGAAGAAATGACATTTCAGCATCCAGCCTTGAGATTTTCAACGGTTTTTAGAGGGGTGTATGAATCCAATTAGATAATGCATATAATGTAAAGCATTATAAAAATATTAGTTATTATAAGAGCTGAGCAGGTTTAGAGACTAATATTTTTTTAGTATTTTATTGGTGTAGAAACTGATAAAGAAAAGTCCCAGATCAAGCTCAATAAGATCATTAGTTGTATAGACAAGACTGGGCAGGAGTATAAGTCAATCAAAGCTCCAAAACCTCCAGGAGAACAGACTCTGAATTCTCTATGGGCCCAAGAGGATCCCGGAAGGGGGGTTAGAGTTACTCATAATCAGCAGGGTATTTCTTTTCCAGAACCCACAAATGATCCCATGCTTAAGCTGCCTCTGTAATAAGCTAGCTGCAGCTCCCAGGGGCCAGGTTGACACACTATAACCTCACATCTGCAGGACTCTCACCCCTTCTCTCTCCCTTAAAGAGCCTTTGTCATTTGTTCCACAGCCTCACAGCAGTACACAGAAGGGCCATTGCTTAAAAGCGGAATGAAGGTTGGGGAGCAGGGAAGTTAGAAAGAGACTTCATTCTGCACATTTCAGGGACGATCGGCACCCAGTGACTCAGTGAGAAATAAAACACAAGCACTACACAATCCACTTCTCCTTGAGGCACTGTTCAGCTCCCACTGCCTAGGAACACGGTTTTGAAATAGCAGGAGAGAGCCAATCAAACTTTGCGCAAACCAGATCTTAGTTTTCCCTTAGGAAAACTGTTTTAAACTATATTAATTTGCTGGAATTAAAAGCAGTTTCACCCTCAAAACAAAATCATCTGTCCAGCTGCTTGAATCAAATACAAATTCAGCTTAGGTCACTGGGAAAGACACTGAGTGGGAGGCAGGATCAGATGACCTTCAATGAGTTTTCCAGCTCCAAGACTCTGCTCCCAAATGTAAGAACCAGATGTTCAGCAGACATCATCTCTAATTAAAGAGGCAGCATCTTTCAAAAACATCTATTTTCTTTATGCTAATACATGAATCACTGGCCCACAGAATTCTGATTAATCAGGTTATGGGTTTAACATGGGTATTTTATTAGACAGGAGTTTGTTCTTACCCACATTCTCCCCAGAGCCTTTTGGGGTTCCTTCCCTAAATACACTATGGCCACCCAGCCAGCAATATGTGCTAAGACCTGCTAACCAGACACCCTCTTCCCAAACAACAGATGCAGTCCCTCTGCATCATCTCAACCATCAAGCTTTGGCTCTGTCAGCCTCAAATTTCCTTCCCTAACCATCTCAATGAAGTGGTAGCGTGCTACTTCTTCATGTAGTCCAGTGACCCTCAAATCTGGCTGCTTATTACAATCATCTGAAGAGGTATGGGGTTTTTTCCAATATTCTCATTTGAAAATTTAAATCATAGGAAAGTTGAACTAATTTTATAATAAACACTCATATGCCCAGTACCTACATTCTACCACTAACATTTTATTATTCTTGCCTTATCACAAATCTATCCATCTGCCCCTCTTTCTCTTCATCCATCCCTCCATTTTATTTTTGTATGCATTACCTAGTAAATTACAGACATCAGTATCAATACAGTTCCCATCTGGGGAGTTTTCTTTTTTAAGTCTTATATCCCATCCCCAGCGATTTTGATTTAATAAGTCTTGAGTGGGGCTCAGACATCAGTATTTTTACAAAATATCTCCCACAAATAATTGGAATGTGCAACCAAAAGGATAGGCAAGAATGCATTTGCTTCCCATGAGCCCTGACAGGTGGGAGTGGTAGAGGTCTGAGGAAGAAACCCAAGAATATCTATAAGATACACAGCCGGCACTGCTCAGCCTTTTTGTATGTACACACCAACATACAAGCAAACAATGACATACAAAAAAGGACAAAGGATGCAGGATGGGAGGTAGGGAGAGACCTCCCTTTATTCCTTTATAACTGAGGCTGCAGCAGGAGAAATGCAGGTTTAAAGTTGCTCCCTGAACTTACACACTTGCATATGGCACTGGTCCAGTTGCCTCTTTCCATCCTAGCAGCTTCCTTCTTCCTTCCCATCAATATTGCCTCCACTCTACTATGGAAGGCTGGGTGGAAGTGAGGTTGTCAGTTCTTCTTAAAATTTAGCCAAAGGAAGCAAGGATTAGTAATAAACCCTACCTAGGTTTTCCAGTCCAGAGGATCCAGAAGCAGAGTGCTTGGGTGGCAGCTATTGAAACAGCAGCAATTTCCATTTCTGCTCCTTCAGAGACCAGAGCACGTATGGAATGGCTATGCAACAATGTAATGATTACAAAATAATATTGTGGGGACAGATATTACCTATAGGCATTCAAAAAAGCAATGACAAAGAGTGACTTAGGAAAGAATCTTGGTATAACCCACTGGGCATATAATCAAATAATTAACCAGTTTCAAGGCCTGGCTAATTAATTTCATGTTGAAGGAAATAAATAAATAAATATAAATTTTAAAAATACAACAGCAACAAACCTTGCTTTGTTTCTTTTGTTTAAATAAGAAACTTGGATTAGGCCCCCTGCTCCCTCCCATTCCTGAATAATCCATTTTTATACCTGTCTACTCAGAGGTCCCAATATGTTGTTTTTTATAACTTTTTATTGTTGTAACATACATACCACTCAAAATTTTCCATTTTAACCACTTTCAAGTATACAATTCAGTGGTACTAATTACATTCATAATGTTGTGCTACTATCACCACCATTACCAAAACTTTTTCATTACTCTAAACAGAACCTCTCTACTCATTAAGCAATAACTCCCCCATTCCCTCCTCCCCACTTCCCCCCCGCCCCCAAGGTTTTATTTTGAAATCAGGGTCTGGTGGGACTGGGTATAACCTGGGCTTCTGGATATCTTCTCCTGTTGGTCTGCTCTCATGGGGCTTTGCCTGGTCATCTTGCAAAAATAGAGCTGACACTCAAGAAGGGTTAATGTAGGGCCAAGACAGTTTCTTGGGCTCCATCTGGCCTGATCTGGCATCAGAACTTGGTGAGGTGAGGTCTGCCTCATAGGAGGGGTAGCAGACCCCTCTAGCCAGTGGTCCTCAAACGTCAGTGTGCATACTTACCAACTGAGGATCTTTTTTATATTCAGGTTATAATTCAGAAAGTCTGGGGGGTGGGGGCAGAGATTTGCATTTCTAACAAACTCCCAGGTGATGCTGATGTTGCCAGGGTGCAGATAAAACTTTGGTTTCACTTTGGAATCCTACGGGCAGCTTTTAAAAATTAATGATGCCCAGCCTAATCAATGACCTATTAAGTCAGGATTTCTTGGGCTGGGACCCAGACACCAATATTTTTAAGCCCCGAGGTAATTACAGTATGCAGTTAAACTTAAGAACCATTGTTTTAGAGTGGGGATGGTCAGGGCAGGAGCTTACAGATCCAGGGGGGTTATCTGGATTACAGCAGTTCTCTGTTGATTAGCTGGGGTGGTGGTGGTAGGGGGAGATGGCAAGATCAGCTAAGGAAGGGATCAGAGGCCTAGTAAAAGTAGCCCCAGCCTGGTAGGAACACCCCTAGGCCTGGACAAACAACCAGAGAAAAAGGAGAGGAAGAGTTGTTTAGTGCCCAAGCAAACAGCAAAACTAGTTCCAGACTTCCCCAACCAGTGGAAAAGGCTCCTAAAATACATGACTGTGCTTGCTCAGTGTAGGCTCCAGAACTGGGTAGAGCCAAAGGCTAGAGGTCTTCAGTATTTCAGCTGAGGAAAATAAAAAAAAATAAAAAAAATAAAAAAAAAACAAGAAAGGCAAAAATTGGAAACAAGTTTTCCATTGGCCACCAATAAACTTCCTCACTGACCTTTATGAGTGACTAGCTCCTCTCTTCACTACCTGCACTTGTCATTTATAAATTGGCCCTTCCTGTTCCCCCAGTGACTCCATATATTTGGAAAGTCAATTCTTCAGTTTTCAAATGCCTGACAGAAATCTCCCAAAAGACCTTCATGATGCACCACTAAGGTGACAACCTTCAGGATGCCATCATCTGCTGGGGCCCACAAGCCCTTGCAATGAGACAGGAGATTCTACAAACAGATTCCAAAGCCAGAGTCTGGGTCTTAACAACTCCTGATGGGCTAAGCAAAGCTCTAGGAAGACAGGCAGAATTAGGGTAGAGGAAGAGAAGGAGAAGAAAAGGCCTGAGCAAAAGAGAAAGAGGAGGAGGGTATAGGGCACAAGAAGCAAAAGAAAGTGGCAGAAAGGAGATGAGGAAATGCAAGTCCACATGGGGGAAGGGGTGACTGGACACCAGTAAATCCCTTTGCTATCCTTCAGGTTCTGTACCGGGGTTAAGACTTACCCAGCCCAGGCTAAGCCCAGTTCTAAGAGGGTCTGTGCTTTTAAAATTTATATTTACCACATTTTTTAAAGGGTGTAGGTGGCTTAAAGAAAAACATATAAGAGGAATTTTATATATTTGAATTTTAAATAAAATTCAAAATGGGTATAGGGAAGGATTAGCAATGTGGGAGGACCAAGAAGTAGACAAAAGATGCATGCAGCTGGAAATTACTACAGTCTCTGTGGTAATTGACTAGGAAAAAAAGTCATAGACCAAAAATCTGTACCCATGAGTCCCAACCCCTGCTCTTCAAATCAGTTGGCCTGGATGGGATGCTCCACCAGGATGCCCAGCCAAGTGAGTCAGGGTTTGGCAATAGGCAGTGTAAATGAGCATGTGGGCCAGAGGCCTCCATTTTATGGTCAGAAATTATGGCTTTAACTTTTGTCTAATTTGAGTTAGAATCTTGAGAATACTATGAAATGTCTTTAATAAGCAAGATCGTTTTTCTGGCTTATGATGTAAGACAGTCACTCATTTCATGTATTCTCCAAAGAATGTGTTTGCTCCATGAAGACAAAGAGCTAGTCTTAGGGGCAAAGAGTGCAGCTTCCTGTTGAAGTACTCTCTTTAGTTCTTGGGTGGTAAGCTCACCTGTCAGCGGTCAGTGTCTAATGAGTGCACTGTACCCAGAGGAAGCAGTGCTTCTCTGGAATGCTCTGGGCACTGACAGCAGCCCAGCAGGAGGCATCATCAGTGTGCGCACAGCTTGCTGATGGTGGACACTGCTTTGCACAGACCCGTTCCTTCTCAGCCTCTATTTTAGAGACACAATCTCTAGGACATGAGTTCTTAACATTTTGTTGGGTCATGAATGCCTTTTAAAAATGTCACGAGGGAGCCAATGTGGCTCAGTGGTTGAGCGCTGACTTCCCACATATGAGGTCCCGGGTTCAATCCCCAGCCCGGTACTTCAAAAAAAAAAAAATTCATGAAAATATACGTACCCACTTCCTGGAAAATTTCACATATGCACTAGAAGGACAATATTCTGGAGAGCATTTCAGGAAGCTCCCAGGCCCACTGGGTCTGAGGACCCCAGGTTAAAAAGTGACAGGTTTTCAATTCCCACTAGTTTCTTTCAGCAAAAGATACACTGCCTTGGCCACCACCATTTGTCACCTGGGAGACTTATTAAATTCTCGTGAACCCCTAGAAACTCTCAACGCCAAATACAGCCCACCTCCACTGGGAGGTGTAAGAGGCCCTAAGACACTAGTCCCCTGATTTTTTGCCTCCTCCATCACATGGCCCTGAGGCAAGGCTGGAGGATGTCCTCTAGAGCTCTCTGTAGCAGAGGACTGAGGAGACCCGCTGGGCCCCAAAGTAGGAATCTTAAACAGGAGAAGCAAGGACAGAAACGTCCTGTCAGGGCTACCAGGGAGTACTAGGAAATGGGAGAAAGGAAGAAGAGGATTGAAATTGAAAATGGAAATTCAAAGGGAAAGCTGGTACAAGCTAGCCGTTTTTATGAACGTTTCAATAAATCCAGCTAACTTAATACTCCCTCTGCACACAGCAAGGAGTCCATAAATACTGTTGACTCTTGGGCTGCTCTTCTTAAGAAAACACACTGCTTCAGGCCTGTTATTAAACTGCTCCAACCAAGCAAAGCTGAGTACTTTCAAATCAGTGGTTTTACACCCCATTGCTCTCAACCAAATAATAGACCTTTGCAAATCTCTCTCAAAGCCAACTTCTCCAGGCTGCCTTCCTGGATTGGCTAATCGATTTGCCAGGGCCTTTCTTCATTCATATGTCTCACATGCAATTGTGTCTGGTTGGCTCTGCTAGGCATTCACTCCTCAAAGGCAGGGCTGAGTTTTCTATGGCTTTTGTGATCATTCCAGGAGGCCAGATTCCAGGTTCTGCACTCAGAAGCAGCCCAGTAATTATTGTTGGCTGGCTGCTTTTCCTGAGAACGCATAATCAGACCTTTGATTTCCAAACACAAACGGCCTAGGCTCTGCCACTCTCCTCTCCAGTGAAAGGTACTTCTTCACATCCCACTCACATTCCCAAATTCTAGGCAAAGTTAACAGATCAGGGATGAGCAGCCCAGCCTAGAAGTGCTGAAAAGTGCAACTGAAATTTTTGGCACAAGATCAGATATAAAAGAAAATAAATTAATTTTGCTCTCTGTAACATGAAGGGGTTGAACTCAACCATCTCAAAAGTCCCTATCAGGCCTATAATTCCGTAAGTTTGTGAAATTATTTGTGGTATGGCAGACACTGCAGATTTACCACTCAATATCCATCCTGCCCTTCCTTCTTACTCAAACTAATTTTGCTCATGGTAGCAAGGTATCCAGTGAAAAACACTTACCTTCCTGGACTCTTTTGCAGCTAGAGGGGTGCCACATGGCTGGTAAAACCCAGAGAAATTCTGCTGCAGACTTTAGAGAAAGTCTTGGCTTTACTAATATAGTTGCTACCTCCTTCTGCTTTCCCTCCCACTTTCTTCCTGCCAGGAAGGCTGATGTTAAGATGGAGGTGAAGGCAACACCAGTGAGGATAAAGGTCTACCTGTTAAAGACGGCAGAATGGAAAAAAGAAAATTCCTGGGTACAATGGCATTGTTCAATCACTATACCCATCCTGGGAAGTTTAGCTTATGAAATAAGTAGGCCCTTACATATTTAAATTACTGCATTTTTTAAGCCAAGTGACATATATGTTCATGATCGTCATATTTTTGTTTATTTGTTTTTCTTTCCTAAAAGCAAACTTGACTTAGCTCAGGTGATAGTTTTTCAGAGAGGCAAGGGAAAACAAAAACAAAAACAAAAAAATCCCCTACATGCCAGGATATTTTTCTTTCTGTTGGCAAGTACCAAGAACAAACTTCTCCATGAAAGGCACCTGTACTTCATGAAAGTCTAAAGATGAAGAGCTAACCAGTCTCCAAAACTGCCGAGTGTTTATGAAATAATGTAGCTCATCAGAGAAGAATCATCAGGTAACGTTTTAAAACTTGTTAGCATTTATATTAAAGGATTTTCTCTCTCTTTCAATCAACCTCATTACCAACACTTTTTTTGTTTAAAATAAAAATTTATAATTTTCATGGAAGATGGAGATTTCAGAACAAATTTCTAGTTGCTCCCTCCCAAACCCCTACTGAAAATTGCCAAAGAAATATTAAGACATTAGGGAAGAGGATCCACTCACATGCCAAAAATTCCATGAAACTTCTATGAGATAGAATGCTGGTTGTTCCAGATAAAAGGAAGATACAAAAGACCAATTTGTGACCCTGCTTCCTAAGAAAGCAGGACTCGGGAGGTTTTCCCTGAAGTCTACTTACATCAACTACTTTGGAAAGACAAAGATTGAACACAGCTAAGGCTATGGGTCAGAAGGAGAACATGTGGCTTAAATGCCTTTTGCTCAAGCTTATCAACAGCACTCAAAAGGCCCAGGAGACAGGCAGTGCCACAGCAGACAGAAAGCCCTCAGGCTCTGCCCTGATGCTATGGGCAGCAGCCACTGGGGCTGTCCAATGCCAAGCTTGCCATTCCTTCCTTACTCTCCTCACACTCAAGGATTTTTAAATGCATCACAGTGAGCCCCAGAAAAACTACTCATATCAGAAAAAAACATAAATAATATAAATATCCAGTAAGAAGTGGTTGTTTCAGGGGATGACAGGGACAGGGAATTGGGAAAACAATCTGGTTCCCTTCTTGCCTTCCCTCTTGTAACTTGAAGAATGCTAGCACCTGCCACCAACCCACCCCCTCAAAACCTACAAAGAATTTCAGTTCTGCAGAAGCAGGTGCCTGAAAAATTGAAGTGTGAATTCTGTCATGCAAATTAATAACAGCCCTCGAGTCTAAAAGAGTCCAAGAAGAAATCAGAGAGACTTTAAGGTTATTTTCCCTTAAATGTTTTCTCAAAATTAGGCAACATTAGAAAGACTTTATTCTATTTCCTAATTTTTTCCATGTTCAGAATTCAGGGAGGGTATTCTTCCTCTGCTTCTCTAAACTATTGGAGTAGATAAACAGAGGAAAGAGGTCTAATATCTTTTAAGTTGTTACCACACACCAGGCAGTGATAGACACTTTATTTACCTCATATCATTCATCCTCTATTATGGCCTTGTGAAATAGCCTCAGAAAGGTGCTCAAAAAAGGGAGTGCCAGACCAGATGCTAAGCCCTAATTCATTCATTCATTCATTCATTCACTCACTCATTCATCAAATATTTTATTGGATATCTGCAGTGTACCTGGCATTGTTCTAGGAGCTAGAAACACAGCAGTGAATAAAACGGTTAACTCTTTGCTTTCATAGTGCTTTTATTTTGTTGGGGAAGACAAACAACAAACAAACATATATCAAAGCTTTCCAACGAGTATGCCCATGGAGTGCCCCAGCTCCACATGGCTGGGAAGGGGTGGTAGGTTGGCAGTGGAGGATAAGGCAAACAGAGGCCCTGGGATGGCTTCTACCCACTGAGAGCAGTGTCATCCATTACTTCAGTGCACAATATGAATATTACCCTTTTCTCTGGGTGCCATGTCAGCAAAGCTGGGAAGCACTGAATAAATAGTCAGTGGTGTTACAGGTTATGAATTTGCACTGACATCAAAATCACTGATCTTTCTACCAATTGCCTCCTCCCAGTATTGAGCAATTAGCAAACATGACATTCAGGATCACACTCTGATAAACAGGAAGAATAGGAATAAGAAAGTAAAACTTTGTCATGCTCAATCCACTGAACCACCCCACCTCTCTAAGGGGTTCAACCTTTAGTTTCAGTTTCCTCCTATATATCTGCATTTAAATCAAAGGGAAATACTAAGTTTCGACCCACCTTATGTTTCTCAACTTTGATTATAAACACAGCTCAGGCACCAAATGGTTTTCTGGCAATTACTTTTCTGTCTCTCTTTCTCATCATACACAAAAATGTGTAATTTTTAAGATTGGCTGGGTCTCTGGGCACCTTTAGTTAGAACATTATGCCCTCCCTGAAGGTCACCAGGGGCAGGTTTGTCTCCATCTGAGCTTCTTGTCCTTGCCTTCCTCAGTCTCCTCAGCCCATAGTCCTTGGCCTTCCAGCTGCCCCCAATTAAGGGCCACAGGCTGCTGGGGAGCACTGGAAACAAAACTTACAAACCCAGAACAGAACCAGAAAAGCAAATCCTGGCAGTGTCTCAGAAACTAATGCTGTCTTAGAGTAGGAAGTTAAAAGTCATAGCTACAAAGATTGGCTTCAGGTTCTTTGGGTAAAAATATATATATATAGTATTTCACCACTAGTCCCACCCCTCTTTCCCAAGGCCAGTCCCTACATAATTTGAAAATGGAAAGGGTAGAACAGTCAACATATTTTAAACTTTTTAACTGTATTCTACTCAAATCCGTGGGTCTGTTCCAAGTTGTCTGAAATAAATTGTTAAAAACAAACAACTAAACAAGCATACACACACATACTTACTCACACATACATGCTTACGGCTCTTGTGGGCCAATTTGGCTTCTTGCTGGACCACAAAGAGTAGCTTGTCTGTGACTAATTAAAAAAAAAAAAAAGTTAAAATCAAAAGCTACCATAAATAACCTCTGCTTATGAACCCACATTCCAAAAGTTTGTAAAACGGGTGCTTCAAACTCACACGACATTTTCTTATTGAAATAATGTAATAAAAAGTCCTTTGTTCCCACTCAGCCCTCAGAAACCCACTTGACCTACAATGTAGCTGAACTGTGGAGTGACGCTGTGTCTCCTCACTTGAGCCTGTTCTGCTCCTTCCTCCCAGTGCAGTTAGGAAGCGTAGGGTCGCCTCAGACCCTCCTTCCCCTTCTTTCTTACACCTGGGCCAGTCTGACTTCAGTTCTGGCTGCAGAGCTTCCCCCTCTCATCACAGTTCCTCAAGCCCCTGGGAAGCAGAGGGCCAGGAAAGGCACCTCGGGTTGCAGTGCAGTGGTGAACAAAGGCAGAAACCAGAAACAGCATGCCTGGGACACTGGGAGCCGGACAGATCACCACCTGCCAAAGGCTCCTTTGTAGGTCCTGAAACCCCAGCCGGCACTGTCTGTAGCTACGTTTTTGCTTTGAAGCGACAATCATTTTTAACATTCCGTCTACTGGACAGCCCTCAGGCCCATATTCTTATTACAAAACTATTTGTCCTCACTTGCCCCCATTATTATTTCATACAAAAACTGAGCCATTGAGTTCTTATTCTATTTTTCTATCATTTGAATAGCATTGATTCCTCTGTGACCAAAACTCATCTTTGATGTCCAGTGGGTCTGCCTGATATGTTCCCAACAGGAAGAGGCAGAAGAAATTAAGGAAGGAAAGGGCTCAAACCTTACAGTCATTTATTACATCTCAACACTCTTTTACAGATATAACAAGTACAGAGACTATCTTTTTACAGACCCCAAAGCCTGACAGCCACATATGATACATGCACAAAAGAGACACATGTACAAACTCCTCCTTGCCAATTGGAAGGACGTACAAGGACAGATAGACACAGTCTGGAGAGAAGAAAGAAGAAAAGACTCTCAGAAAACTACAATGGCCCCCTTGACAGTGTCCAAGGTCAGTTCTGAGGATTGATTTTAATATTGTCACAAAAAATAAAATGAGGCAGTGTTGTGTATTATATACCATGCATATTTACCCTCAGTTCCTGCCCTTCTGGAAACAAGGTCTCTACTTCCTAGGCATAATGCCACATAATATGCATGTGAGTTTTCACCAACAGTGAAACATCTGTGTCTCCGGAGACACAGGTACTGCCTTGAGCTAACACACAAACAGTCCTTGAAATACTTGGCAGTCAGCTAATAGGACGCTTGGCCCTTATTTATCTTGACCACTTTGTAGCAGATCTCCCTTCTTTTGAATCTTATGATAGAATTTTCCTGGCTTTTCTCCAGTTTTTTTGCCGATTCTTTCTGAGCTCCATTTGAAGATTCTCTTCCTCTGCCAACCCTTCAGGTGTCCCCAGGGCTCCATCCTTAGCCTTTCTCTTACATTCCTCGCTCTCTCCCTGACCTTCCTGAGATATTGGCTTCACTTATTCTCCACTAGACTCACAACACCCAAATCTAACATCTACAATCCAGTCCTTTCTCCAGAACTCCAAACCCAAGTTTCCAAATGCTTTTTCGGCATCTCTTTAGACTCTTCCACAAATATATCAGATTCACCATATCTGATAGTGAACTCATTATCTTTCCCACCAAACTTATTTCTCCTCCAAATATTCTCTTTCTAGGTCAATAGCAGAACCATCAATTTGGCATGCCAAGTCAGAAACAGGATGCCTTCAATATCCTTCTGTCATGCCCACAGTTACCAAGCCTCCAAGCCTCCTAAACCTCTCTTACATTCATCTGCATCTCCCTGTCAGGTTCAGACCCTCATGGTGTCTTGTTCTACTTCACAGATGTAATAACTGTCCACCACATAGTCATGCCATCAATTCTGTCTTCCAATCCATCCTTCAAAACCAACTAGGATTTCCTTTCTAAAATACACTTCTGCCCCTGTCCCTCCCTATTAAAAGCCTTAAAAGCCTCCCACCCTACTGCAATGGGAGAATGTCCAAATGGTTAGCAAAGCATTCAAACCTCTTGTGATCTTGTCTCATCTCTCAACATCCCCCCTACAGAGCACCCTATTCTCAAACTTATAAAACTACCTAGGATTCCCAGAATCAACCTTGACTTTTTACACATCCCTACTCGGTACCTGTTGTTCCCACTGCCTGGGGAACTCCTACTCATACATCAGGACCCACTGTAAATTATCACCTGCTCTGTAAAGTGATCCCAACTCTCCATCCCCTTCAGATTTGTCATTCCATCTCTCTAATGTAAAACTGATACAAGGTATTTAATAACTTCTTTACAGATCTTCTTCACCACTCTACTGGGAGAACCACAAGGTGAAGAAGAAAAGTAGTTCAATAAGCTCCTCAGATTGGAGGAAGGTCCAGCTGGGAGAGAGGTTTCCCCAGTATACACAGCCAGGAAGTGAGGGGAAGGGAAGAGTTAATAGCTGAACCAGGGTAAGGCTGTGATTGGTAACCTTGGATTTAAATTTCTAACACAATTGGCTAGTGGAAAAGCATTTTCATTACAAATCTTTATTTCCTCCAAGTTTTCTAAAAACATCACCCTATCAGTTTGAATCCTGCAGGCGTTTTCTCAGCCAAAAGGAATTTCCCTTTAAACAAAAACTGCCCAGACATTTCCAAGATATGAGATGTAAAAAAAATAAAAAATGAAAAAACAACACAGGACTTTCCACTCAGACAACTAGGACACTGTTTGTAGATTTTTTTCCCCAGACTCCTCTCATTTGCCAAGAAGTCTGAAGCGTTTTTTTGTTTTTGTTTTTGTTTTTTTTTCCTGATGTTCAAAAAAAGTTTCCTACCTCTGTGCCTCTCTGGTTTTCTATTGTTTATTGTGTCTGGATTTCTTAAGCAAGGTTTCAGTCAGAAATCAGAGGCTACAAAATGCAAACCTACACCTGCAGGTTGAATTGTCCAAATCAAACATGCAATCAACTGAATGTTGTTGTTGTTGTTTTAAGATGAGAGACTTTCAATGGCAGGAGCTTGATAGCATGGAACTGTAGATTTCAAAGGAACCTTTGGAACCATGTAATACAAATGCAACATTTTACAGTTGAATAAACTGAGACCCCAGGAGGTAAAGTAACTTGTACTAAAATGAGTTCACAAATCAAAATGCTTCTTCTAACAAGAAGCCAGGAAATAAATCTGGGTAGCTCTGAGCCACCCATCTCAACTCAAAAAATAAAATTCAAAGCTCTTCAGTAATGTCAGTAAAGTTTAGATAAATTATACTAGAATAGAGCAATTCAAAGTCAGGCAATTCATCTTGAGACAATTGTAAGTGAGCTTGAGAACAGCTATATACATCAGATGGTTATTTGTGGAATACGATCCAAGAATTTACATCTGACTTTTGCATTGACCTTCCACACAATCCTGGAAAATATGAGACATACCACCACAGAACATTACTCGGAGTTTCCCAAGCCAAAGTATAAGCAAAAGCCCCGGCAAAACTCAAACTGCCTCTGATGGATGACTTTGACTCTAGAAGGAGCTATGTCCCAGCAATAATCCATGAGGAGCTCAATGCTTTATACAGCAGCAGAGATGAGTCACTAAACATTCCTTGAGATAAATGGGTTACAGTGATAAGGGAAATCAAAGTGCCCCCAGCTCTTCTCAGTCAGAGTTACACATCATAAAGACTAAAGGGTTATCAAGCCAGAACTGTTTTGCAGCTAAAGCAGACCCAGAAGAATCATGGGTCATACTCCAAAGATCTCCTAATTTCCATCAATAGACAAAGAACAAACTTAAAGATCTGAAAACAGCTGCAGTGAAGTTGATAAAGGATCCCAGAAGAGCACACAAAGAGAAGGCCTAGTACCAAACATTCACATTTAGCAGATAGAAAGGAAGCCAGTGACATAAGAAGACTAAGCTTGCCAGAGTATAATGGAAGCCAAAGCAATAACAAGTAATGAGACAACTTTGTTGGTCAATATTGCCAAATATTTCCATGAGGCCTAGCAGCTAGAGAGAGAGAGAAGACTAATGGATTTAGCAGTTAGGTAGAAGTTGGTGGACCTTCTATCAGCAGTAGGAACCAGAGTACAGAGGATGTAGGACAAAGTAGAAAGTGAGGAAAAGGAAGCCACAGCTATTGACCACTTGTTGAGAAAACCTGGCAGTAAACAAGAGAGAAAAAAATGAGAAAAAGGGCAAAAGCATCGGGCAAACATGCTGTCAAGGCAGAGACCTGCATTTAAAGCAGATGTTAAAAGCTGGAGAGGAAAGGAAATGAAAATCCTTGAAAGAGAACAGTTATAGACCCCCATCCCACCCCTGTGCTTCCAGAATGATGTAAGATTCCTAAGGATGGGACACCTCTTCCTCAGAGTGGCAACATTTAACTTAGGGGAGAGGGTGGAAAAGTGTGTCCTGCATGGACCAAGCACAGGGTTAGCACTTTACATTTACCTTCACATTTAATCCTCAAACTCCATGAAGCAGACATGGGAAGAAACTGAAACTCAAAGAGGTTAAATAACTTGCCAAAGATCACCAAGAGAGACAGTGCCACTCAACACCAAACCTGCCTGAGCCTTTCCACAACACTGCCTTCAACTCCACTACTTGGGAAATTCAAGTCCTCACCCTCATGTGTGGTGGAGGCCGGTGGGACTCAGAAAACCCCAGTCTTGTTCTCTATACCAAGCAAGAAAAGACACTTACACTGAATTACTCAAATCACTTTCATACTAAATTTTCATGTTTGCAAAAGCATGTAAAAGAACAGAGTTAAAAATAATAATAATACTAACAAACAGGAAAGGTCATTTAGTTTATCCTTTCTCTACCACTGCCTCATTCCATTTAATTATGCATCATGCAATTATTAAGTATGGTTGAGCACCCTGCACTTTCCCATGCATTGGGGAAGTATAGAAAACACAGAGTAGCCATGACTTCTGCCCTCAAGGAATTTGTATTCCAGCAGAGCAAATCTCTTTATTGCTCTAGGTCTCAGATTCTCCCCAGAGAATAACCTCTCATGTGCCTCCGGGTTAACCTATACAATTCGAATCAGGGAAAATCAGGATCACTTAGAACTTTATTTGGAAAAGTCAGAGAGTACTGAGTAAGAAGGGAGAAGGAGGAATAGTCTCAAAGTGGAACTAAAGATGGTCATCATTTCCTTTAGATCCTGATGCCACAGGAGCTGGGAAGTTGGACACTACTCCCTCATACATAAGCTCACTTACCTGGACAATCAGATGCCCAGCAGCCATGGTCTCTCAGGCCTTCTAAATACCCAGCCAAGGCTAGAGCCATCTGCTCCAAAAGAGTCAGCAGGCAGGCCAGAGCCACCCCAGCTGAGGCTGGCAATGCAAACTGCAAATAGGCACATGTGGCCTCATCAATATTTGAACAGCCATACGCAACTGGAAAAATACTTTTTTGAAAATTGGCGTTCAGCTTTCCTCCTGCTGTGGACCTCAAACAGAACAAGTCATTCTTGTCTTGCATGGCGAGCATGATTATAGGCTCAGCTAGCTACCTCCAGTCCTGGTGTTTGACGCTGATGCAGAAAGACCAGGTAATATAGTTAATTCTACGTTTCCTAGTTAGTGCATAAGGACACACACTACTCTGCCCGTGAAAGCCTTTGCATGCATTTCAGAAAGTCTATTCCTGCCTATACAATCTTTCACTGGGGGTAGTTAGTGCAGCTAAAAAACATTCTTAGAGCTTTGCAAGTGGCACAGTAGTTGGGTTTGCGCTCTTGCTCTGAAGGCTAATTATTGTGGATTTAAAAAACATTTTCTATTTGCTAGCCCATTTTTGTGAGAAAAACCTCAATTCGTTAAGCAAACATGCCTTCTGGATAAGGAAAGAGCTGTCAACTCAGACTATTTTACAAGTGGTCATTATAACGGTCAGGGTGATTGAGTCTCAAATATTGCTTCTACATCATTGGTTTAAGGGCAGTTCTGTGACCCAATCCTTGCCAATAAAGCTCAAAGAGAAATCAGCTGGTGGGCTTCAGAGAAAAGTTTCTTCCATCCTACAAAGGGACACAAGAAAAAGATGACCTCTCATCTTCCTCTGGACACTGTCATTTTGAATTTAGCATCTGAAACTTGTATTACATCTTACCACAAACCTGAGGATGAAAGTTGCACATGAGGATGGAAAAGAAGATATAGATGGATGGACTCAAAGACCGTGAGGAGGCTGTGGAGTCAGTGAATCAGATAACCAGGAACCGTTTGCTGTTTGAGATAATAATTTATTTATCATAAAAGCCAATTTGGGTCAGTTTTCAGTTAACTGCAGCTGAAAGCATTGTAATGAATTCAATTATTAATTTAGGTGCAATGTCTCACTTAACCTGTTTGAGTAACCTCATATCAAAACTCTCTGTTTCCATAGAACATTATCCCTCAGGGATCTTTCAAGGAGGGCAAATGCAAAACTCTATACTGTCCTCTCACCTTTCAGGACTGCCCAAGTCTACCTTCTGCTCAGCCCATGTTAACACCATGAGAACAATTTCAGAGACAATAAAATAATGGGTCCAAGATTTTTTTCTCTAGCTGGCGGAAATTTAGATGACAGATAAATGAGCAACACTAATTGTTGAAAAACTATCTTATGGCTAAAGGCCACATGTGTGGACTAATAGGTGGTTAAGGTTCCTCTCTCATACCCCAAAAAATTCCTTCCCTTACTACCTGGATACTGCCATAAGCTCCCCATTTAGAGATTTACCTTTTGATCTGAAGTAATTATTGTTAAATATAGATGCCCATTTAAGGATAATATGTTAAGCCTTAGTGATATTTGAATTTTTAGTGTAATCTTATCAAATCTTTACTGAGAACAAAATTGGAATGACAACCTCATTACAGGGAGTATTTGGGGCCCAGAGATGGGAGAGAAATATGAAAGGGGTGAAGATACAGAGAGATGAAGCCAAGGCCTGAAGACACATTTTACTTATTTCACAATTCCACCTCCTGCTAAGAACTACTAACATTTCTTCTGGTTGTGGGGATCAAGTGGCCACAATGACATTCTCAGCCAACAAGGACCCAGGTGTCCTACTTAGAACCTGGCCAGAGGCCAAAAATAGGATTTGACTCCAGGGGGAACATCAAACCAAAAGCTTCATTATCCTATTGGAACAATATCAGCCGGGAGGAACAGGGAACTATGCTGGCAGTGAGATTAGCAGGCACTGTCCTGGCAATCAGGAGAATGATGAATGTGGAAGCCAGACGGCCTTCACATCTGGGCACCAGGCAGGTGGATTATTCCTTTAACTCACTACCTGCCACTGTCTGGGATCAGTAATTTCACATTAAGAAGCAAGTAGACATAAAATTTTAGTAGCATAACCACCAATTATTTTAAAAATAACTGGCTTTTTATGAATTTCACATTTAAATAAGTAAAACTTCTGTGATATCTTTGCAAAGACAGTAATTCCTACTGTATAGTTTTTGAAAAAGGATAAAAATCATCGCAAAATTTGACATAATCCCTATTTTATAGATTACTTAACTGAGATATAATAGAGAGAAAAACGTCATACAATTGATCATACATAAACCCCCTGTTAATCCTCTACCCTTAAGGCCTCTTTCCACTTAACAATCCTACTTCCCCTATTCTTCTATTATTCACCTAAGGCCTCCACTGACTTCAATGATGTTGAGCTTTAATATAGCACTGAATTTCCCTATGCCACAAAGGAAACTTGGGCTAAAAGTACCTCAAATCCAGTTTTACATGGTGCCTTTAAGTTGAAATTTTGCATTTTCTAAACACATTCAGGATATTTAAATGTGAACAGGTCAAAAAGGTAGATAGTATATAAATAAGTCACCCCCCTGCTCCTGACCTCCAGGCTCCCAACTCCACTTCCCAGAAATAATGCTATCAGGTTTTTGAGCATCCTTCCAGAGACAGTCTATGCATGTGTAATATATAGAGATAAAATTTATAGACTGCTTTGCTCTGTAAATTGTCAAATCCCACAGTGAATTCCCAGAAACATAACATGCACTGAATCTTATAGGAACACAGCATGAATGTCAGAAACATCCAACATCCAAGCAGGTTTGGAGGAAGAAGTAAGTTTTCTTACAGTGCTATTACAACATAAGAGACACAATCATTTTCAGATCTACCATCTTTCCCGAATCTATTTTTACCCCAAATCCACTTTTGAAGCAAAAGTGTTCAGACATTTACTCCTCACTGAATTAAAATAATACTTCATTATCTGTATGGAAACTATTTTTTAAGCTTCAAGAGGAAGCCCAGGGTTGTAGTAATTAAGGATTTAATGAGCAAGTCCATATTCACCCTATAAATATACTTCATTACTTTGTAGACTTTAAACCTGTCTCCGCTAAACTTTTGTCCTTCTGGACCAAAAACTCTTCAGAACTAACCAAATGAGAAAAACACTGCGTCTTATGACTCACAGAAGGCAGCTGGGAGGCGTTTTAATCCCAGCCTCAGGGAACTTGAACCTCCTATGATTTTAAGATCAGATATGGTATGGGTTTGCTAAAACGGGATATCAGCAATCATGCATGCAGTAACTAAATCCTTATTTACAATGAGTGTGATCACACTAGGATGGTTTGGTGGCTGGCACCATCAGCCTCAGTTAAACATTAGCTGCCTTTGGGCTCAACCGTTTTTGACTCCCAATCATTCTCTCCCAAACTCTTTCTCAGTTCCTTCTCCCTAAGCTGGAATCCTTCATTCATACAGCATGGTGGTCAAGAACTTGGATTTGAATCCTGGTTCTATCAAGGATTAGCTGTGTGAACTTCACCAAGTTGCTTATAATTAATATAGATGTAATAAATACAAAAATGACTCCCTCGCCAGCTCATTATGAGGGTTTCATTTTTGTAGAGTAGTAAACACAATGCCTTATAGCAAGAACGGCTACATAATTTGTGAGACACAGTGCAAAATGAAAATGAGGATCCCTTATTCAAAAATTTTAAGGATTTCAAGATGGTGACAGTAGAGCATTAAACCCAGTGTGGGGCCCTGTGGCCATGAGCCAGCCATCCCTTTCTGGTAATAAAACACTCAAAAGATGGTAGCTATTATCATTTCTTATCTCTCTCCCCATTTTTAACTACCTCGCCTTCCCTGCAGGCTATCTTCTCCATGTACAGTTCCAAGACCATTTGACGAGGTAAGTTTCACTGGGCCATTCCAAAAACATGTGCAAATGGGGGATCCCCCCAAAATGGGGGATCTAAAACAGAAGGTGTTTGGCTCATGCCAGACCAGTTCCCAGTTCCCATGCAGGGCCTTTGCTCTGGCTTTTCACCACTCTGAGATGACATCTCACCTCCTTTAAGTCTTTGTTCAGATTTACATTCTTTACCCAATTCTATACTGTATTTTGCCCTACTTCCACCATGTATTCTTTAACTCCCTTACCCTGTTCTACTTTTTCTTTTTCCATAGCACTTACACTGTATACGTTCATCACTGGTTTGTCTTCCCTCTATACATGCACACACACACACACATACACACACAAACATACATACATACATACATACATACACATACTAGAATGTAAGCGTCTCATGATCAGGAATCTTTTTCTGCTTTTGTTCATTGATGTATCCCAAGGGTTTAGAATAGTGCTTGGCACATATAAGATATTCAATAACTATTAATTGAAAGAACAAATGAACATTTGAATGTATGTATGATCAGACCAGTCTTTTACTACATACAGATCCAGCCAGGTATCAGGCAATCCCACATTATGGACAAATGGTAATAATAACCAGCTCTTCAACTGGATGTCTAAAAGAGTTGAAGAGACAGATGAGAAAGTTATCTATTTACAAATCCCTGCCAAACTTTCTTTAGTTTGCAAGGAATGAATCCAATCCTTTGTGCTACTAAATTCACTATCTCTTTCAACATGAATTCATATACACAGTTTGTTGCAATGACTCGCAGCAAAGAGAAGTATCATTTTATATAGTGTGCTATTAAGAAGGGAGACAAAATCCAAAGAGGAGGAGATAAAAGTTACTTTAAAAAATAGAATTAGAAGAAATATAATCACATGTCACTGCTTTATCATAATGATAACACGAGGAATGTAAGGTCTCTATACTGAAACTGTTAGCACATGAAGATGTTTGTTAGAGTCACAATCATAGGTAACATCTCAAACCCTTGGATTTTACAAAAGCAAGCCACAGGGCCCAGGAAAGGGAATGTGGATACCTGGAAATAATTCATTCCATCAGGTGGAAGACAATCCCAAAGCTGTGGCATTACACCTCTACATCAGAAATTTTCACAATAAAAGAATGGCATGATTACGAACTCAAGAGAAGCTAACCCTCCGTAAGTGGTTAAAATGCAACCCATGTCAACAGACACATATGAAACACCCAATCATGGGAAGATATTTATTTGAGGGCCAAAGTGTTCCAAGTTCTTCACTGACCACAGGAAGCAAATCTGGGCCCCCAACCCAAATGCAGCCCACAGAGTCTCCTCAGGATGGCCCAGGAAGCAAAGCTCAGCAGATGGCACTGCACATCTGGCTTTTGCCCCAGCATGAACTACGACTCCCTCTCCACTCTGCACTCTGCATAACCATACAAGCCCCTTCTCAGCAGCCACAAGCGATTTGGTGGGAATTGTTAGGGAGGCCCTCATCCCTTTTCCCAAAATAACGTCAGCCAGAGGCAAAGGCCAAAGAGGTGGAGCCTGCAGCAGGCCATTTTGTAAAAGTTTCAAATATTCTGGCACTGACCCCATAACAGAACCGTGAAGGGGAAGCAGCCAAATACCCTCGTTTTTCTCATTAGTGTTCTCCGTGTCTCTCTCTCTCTCTCTCTCTCTGTCTGTCTGTCTGTCTCTCTCTCTCTCTCTCTCTCTCTCTCTCTCTGTCTCATTACAAACTTCTGCATATAAAAGAAACAAAAAGGTCTCACATAAAGTCGTATTATCAGTGCTGGCCATTGGAAACAAGATTTCAGTTTGCAAATTTAATAACAAAAAAACCTGAAATTGAAAACTTTAAAAAGAAATGTGCATTCTCTGTGACCACTTCACCCTCCAAAAGGTTCTCTGAGGCATAATAAGACTCAACAAAGCTTATTCTGTCTGTCCCACCTTGCCCAAGGCATTTCTGAAAGAAGCAAACACCTCAGATTTTCCAAACCCCTCTCCCTGGTCCTTCCTCCTTTAGAGGAGGAAGCAGATTTCTTGACTGTACAGTTAAAAGAAGCCACATAAAGCAGCCTTCTTCCTAACTCTGAGAGGCCTTTTAGAAACACACGTACACACACACACACCACACAGATGTACTTTTTAAAAAGTAAATAAGAAAGTAAAGGAAAAAAAGGAGTGAGAGTGATTGGGAAGAAGGAAGCAAATGCTACTTAATTTTGTCCAGTTTTAAAAAAATCTTCCCACAAAAAGCAATCGAATCTAGATGGAGGCAGAGTATGCTCAAAACACCCACCCGCTCCACCGCTTTGCCTTGAAAAAAACATGAACTGCTAGAGGAATGCAAAGTGTTATCACTATTATTGAACGTTTAGAAGGACCGGGTGCCCACCTTTATTTATTAAAAAGACAAACTACCGCTCTCCGCGGACCTCAGTCTGGACACTTCCTTCGCAGTGAACCCAGTCTCCAGCTGTTCCCTTTGATGACACTTCCCCCTTCGAAAGCGCCCCCTTCCCCCGCCCCGCCGAGTCCTCACCGTGTGATACATGAGGGCATCGCTCTCCCCGGCCTCTGACAGCTCGCTCAGCTTGCGGTCCCACTGCAGGACGCTCTGCTCCCCGCTCTCCAGCACCTCCATGGCGGTCCGAGCCCCGTTGGGCCGAGGATGCTGAAGGCAGGAGGGGGGCTGGCAGAGCCTCCTCGGACGGGCGAGATTCCGCGCGTGTGTGTGCGTGCGTGTGCGTGTCTGTGTCACTGAGGCACTTAGAAAGGAAAACGTTTTCTCCTCTGCCGGAGAGAGAACTGCCAAGGGCTCCCGTCCAGTATCTTCGGGGATGTGAGAATCCCCGAGGGAGACAGGCAGGCCAGGGCTCGGAGCGAAGGCTGCAGGGGTTAGAGCAGGAAGAGCATCCAAAATGAAGGCAGGAGATCAAACTCTCATCCCAAGAAAATCCTTTCGCAACAAGCCCGCTTTCCACAAACACAAACTTTGAGACTCTCCACAGCGTCGCAAGTCTGCTCCAGGACCCAGCTGCGGACCCCACCTCCTTCCAGGGCAGTGACCAATCAGATACCCACCTCAACTGCATAACCCAATCAGAAGTCTTGTTCTCTGTCCTTTCCCGCCCACAAACCCAGGGGCAGAGAGAATTCTCCGCCGAGGCCTTGGAATGTAGGAGGGGCACTTCTTTGACGTCACCATGGAACGCCTCCTTCCTGGGCTCGGCCCGCAGCCGGCTGTTTGTTGCAGGGGACCAATGGAACGCTAGGGTCCCGGAGTGATGGACCGGGGACGTAACCATTGAGAAAGGCATCTCTTGGACAGCCAGCCAATCAAATAGCGACAAGAATGCATTTACCCAAAGAGGGAGGGTGCGCTCAATTCCCTGGCTGAGAAAGCCATAGAAATCCAGCATCCCACCGAGAGCCCACGGTAGTACTACGATAGAGAAATGGGGCAGATTTAAATACTGATCAAAGAATCATCAAGTAGTTTAGCTCATTTGATTCCTTCGGTTTTGTTTTTTTTTAATGATTTCCTGGAGTTTTCCTGGAATCTTTTAAGGTTGTTTTAATGCCCTTGAGTAGAAATTCTAGCTTATGGGTAGAGGCATTCCTTGTATCATAGTTTTTCTCCATTTTCTCTTAGGTCCTCCTTGATTTTTACACATATATAAATATTCTCTGTTGCACATACATTTTTATCAGCACAGAACTAGGAAATTGTCATTGTTTGCGCCTCACATTTTTTGCCCTCTTTTATTCTGACCTAATTTCATGTGTTTCACTTACTCTACTTTTTTCTTTCATTCACTCACCAGGCATTATTCATAAGAGCCTACTAGGTGTTTTTCCAGTGCTAAGGATACAGAAATAATCTACAGTCCTTGAATTCATAGACCTTTTATTTCAGTGGAGATAGCGTGGTCAGGGAATCTCTTTATGGATGACATTTGATCACAAACGGCAAAGAAATGAGGAGGTCTGGGGAGGAGTCTGGTTTTGCTTGCTGACAGGGAGACCAGAGTGGCCGCATTTGGGGGAGAGATGGGGCGGGGGAAGCAAGCAGTGAGTGCTGAGAGAGACACCACTCAAGAATAGATTAGGGAAGAGATGGCTTATTTTATAGTAGTTTCCCCCAACATTGTGATTTCCCCCCCTCCTTTTGACTCCTCCTTTTAAAGAAACAAAGTCCTTAAAAATATAGTTTGCCCATTTTAAATATAAGGAGTCTAACATTTGGCCCTAGAAGTTTCTTACAATGACACATTCAGTTATTAGGTATTACTTTTTCCCCTTTGCATGCATTCTTTAGTGGGTAGGGACAGTCTTAGAACTCTATATTGTGTTTAAGCTGCAGTTTATCATGTAAACTATTCCATTTGTCTAGTCCTACTTCCTGTGGTCTTCTTTTTTTTTCAACTTTTTTTTTTTTACAAGCACTACCCACCCCCAACCTCTAAGCTGCATTCTATCTCTGTGAATTTGCTATTTCTAGGCATCTCTCTATGTGATCATATATTTTTTGTCCTTATGTGCCTTGCTTATTTCACTAATGATAATGTTTTCAAGGTTCTTCCATATTGCAGCATCTCTTGTTAACTTCATTCTTTTTTATGGCCAAATAATATTCTATTTTGTGTATTTACCACATTTAATTTATCCATTCATTTGTTGATGGATATTTGGGTTCTTTCCACCTTTTGGCTATTGTGAATAATGGTGCTATAAACATTGGTGTACAAGTATCTGTTAGAGACCCTGTTTTCACTCTCTTTTGGATATATACCTAGAAGTGGAAATGCCAGATCATATAGTAATTCTAAAGTTAACTTTTTGGATGACTGCCACAGTGACCACATGATTTTACATTCCTACCAACAAGGCACCAGAGTTCTAGTTTCTCCTCTCCAACACTTATTTTCCATTTTTGAAATAATAACCATCCTTGTGGGCATGAAATGGTATCTCATTGTAGTTTTCCTGGGATCTTTTAATGTTGTTTTAATACTCTTGAGTAGAAATTCTAGCTTATGGGCACAGGCATTCCTTGTATGATAGTTTTCTTGATTTTCTCCTAGGTATCCCTTACCACATCCTTTTCATAGACTACTCTTTCAGCTTTTTAAAGACCTTTCCTATTTTTATAGTGTAATGTTTAATATGAGCAAGTGAAGCTAGAAACATGTACGCCACCCCTTAATATTGAAATACAAATATTTATCTGTCAAACATTTCCATGTGAGAGACCCTGACCAGAGGTCTCAGTTAAGCCACACCCAGATTCCTGACACTAAGTTTTAAGACACTAAGTTTTTCCTTTGTAAAATAATTAATATTACAACTGGCAGCCTCAATGACTTGAGCAAAGTTATTTGTATATTAATAATGTCACACTCTTTCATGGTGAATTTTTTTCAGCTTCCTTTGTTTCATGTATACTTTTGTTAAATGTATACAAGTCTTCTCACCAGTCCATCTTCTCTATTTACATCTTAAATAACAAAGTCTGTCCCTTTCCCTGTCATTTTCAGGACTATTTTTCCAGCTTCTCTGGCATCCTTTATGAAGTAGCAGTACATGCTACTTGCTAGCCCAACATACTTGCTAGTCTGTTATTAATAGATAAACAGCATCTTTATGATTGGAAGTCATATTTTCCCAAAACCACAATCAGATACATGAGCCAAAAATTACTTATCTTTTTTTCCCTCTGATAGTCTTTGCTAACTTTCCATGAGCCAATCTATTTATAAATGTGCTCTGTATGGTTTCTATGTCTTCATCCTAATTATTAAGACAAAGTTTATACAGATTTGGACATACTTTATGATAATATAGACCTCGTTCCAGGTTGCCATGTCCCCATTTGTCAGCATAATTTGGATTTGATTATTCAACAAATATTAACCTATTGAATTTTCCCTTTTCATGTTCCCTGATTTCTCCAGTTTATCCACAGGGATTTGTTAAGTACCTGATGAAATCCAGACACATGATTTGTATATTTTCCTATCCAGTTAGGTATAGAGCTCTCTTAAAGAAAGAAATGAGGTCCTTCCAGTCACCCTTTTCCTAGACCAGTGCTTAGGAGAGAAAAAGCCATGTTCAGTTCATGTGTGAAGATGTGGAACCCAGTGGCAGAAAGCTGGATCCAGTCCACTCTGGCATTTCTCAGGTTGTCTAAGAGTTGGAGATGAGCTTTGACCTCAAGGCTTAGCCAGAAGATGAATATCACAGCAGCCAAGGAAATTGGAGTTGGTGATGGTCAGAAAGATATTATCTTGTTTCTCGTTCCTCAACTGAAATCATTCCATGAGTTTCAGTCCTGCTAGCCCATGAATGGGAGAAAAAGTTCAGCTGCAAACCTGTTGCCTTTGTTTCTGAGAGGAAAAACCTGCCTAAGCTAACATGAAAAACCTTTGCAAAATTAAGCAAAAGCATCCCAGGAACCATATCTTCATGCCAATGCATGACACAGCCTTGAAGACTTGGTCTTCCCAAGTGAATTGTGGGCCAGAGAATGTGTGTGAGACTGGACAGCAGTTGGCTATAAAGGTCACTCATGGAATTGTGAGGATGATACCAAGGTGGAGAGGCAGGCAAGAGAGGAGCCATGATGGAGTGGATGCCTACCAAGTCACCATCAACATTATCCCACAAATTCTCAAAGCGAGCCCATCCCTTTCTTGATAATTTTACTGCTCCAAACATAAATCTTTGATTCTTTGCTAAAACCATCATAGTCTTTTAAAAAAATAAAAAAATAAAAATAACCCAAAACCAAAACAAATGAACAAAAAAACAAGCCTCATCACACTTAGGATTTAATATCCCTTTCATTATTCTTCAAGGTATTTTGCCACCTCCTTACATTCCTCTTCACTCTTTCCTTTATACATGTCCAGAGCCTGGCATGTACCTATCCACACTTTTCTTTATGCTATGTAATTATATACAAATACAAATACACGTGGGAGAGTTTGCTCATTGTTGTGTTATGCACACTTCTCTGCATTCCTTAGCTAGACTGATAAAGAAAAAAAAGAGAGAAGATGCAAATAAATAAAATCAGAAATGAGAGGGGGGAGATTACCACTGACCCTGCAGAAATAAGAGAGATCATAAGAGGATACTATGAAAAACGGTACGCCAAAAAACTAGACAATGTAGAGGAGATGGACAGATTCCTAGAAACACACAAACCACCTACACTGACAGTAGAAGAAATAGCAGACCTCAAAAACCAAATCACAAGTGAAGAGAATGAAACAGTCATCAAAAACCTCCCAAATATGAAAATATCAATCCAGGTAAAGATGAAGATACCAAAACCATATAAAGATACTACAAAAAAAAAAAAAAAAAAAAAAAAAAAAAAGAAAATTACAGACCAATATGTCTAATGAATATAGATGCAAAATACTCAGCAAAATACTTGCAATCTGAATCCAAAAGCACATTAAAAGAATTATACGCCATGATCAAGTGGGTTTTATCCCAGATATGCAAGCATGGTTCAACACAAGAAAATCAATTAGTGTAATAAACCACAGTGATAAATTGAAGAAGAAAAATCACATGATCCTCTCAATTGATGCAGAAAAGGCATTTGACAAAATACTGTACCCTTTCTTGATAAAAACACTCCAAAAGATAGGAATAGAAGGAAGTTTTCTCAATATGGTAAACTGCATATATGAAAAACCTACAGCTAGCATAGTATTCAATGATGAAAGACTGAAAGCTTTCCTGCTGAGATCAGGAACAAGACAATGAAGCCCACTGTCACCATTGTTATTCAATATTGGCTAGAGGTTCTAGCTAGAGTATTTAGGCTAGATAAAGAAATAAAAGGCACCCAAATAGGAAAGAAAAAAGTAAAACTCACTATTCGCTGATGATATGATCCTCTATCTAGAATCTCCTGAAAAATCCACAACAAAGCTACGAGAACTAATAGACGAATTCAGCAGAGTGGCGGGATACAAGATTAATATGCAAAAGTCAAAAGTGTTTCTGTACACTACTGATGTGCAATCTGAGGAGGAAATCAGAAAAAAAATTCCATTTACAATAGCAACTAAAACAATCAAATATTTAGGAATAAACTTAACCAAGGACTAAAGGACGTATATTCAGAAAACTACAAATCATTGCTAAAAGAAACTGAAGAAGACTTAAAGAAATGGAAGAACATTCCGTGTTTATGGATTGGGAGACTAAATATCATTAAAATGTCAGTTCTACCCAAAATGATTTGCAGATTCAACGCAATCCCAATAAAAATTCCAACAGCCTTTTTTGCAAAAGTGGAAAAACCAATTATCAAATTTATTTGGAAGGGTAAAGGGACCCTGAATAGCCACAAAGTTCTTAAAAAAGAAGAACGAAGTTAGAGGACTCTCACTTCCTGACTTCAAACATTACTTAGCCCATTGGTAAAAACAGCATAGTGCTGGCATAAAGACAGACACATTGACCAATGGAAATGAATTGAGAACTCAGAAATAGACCCTCACATCTGCAGTAAAGTTATTTTTGACAAGGTGGTCAAGCCCTGCCAGCTGGGCCAGAACAGTCTATTCAACAAATGGTGCTGGGAGAACTAGAGACCCATATCCAAAAGAAAGAAAGAAGACCCCTATCTCACACTTTATATAAAATTTAACTCAAAATGGATCAAGGACTTAAAGATAAAAGCAACAACCATAAAACTCCCAGAAGAAAAAGTAGGAAAATATCTTCAAGATCTTTTCGTAGGCAATAGTTTCTTAAACCTTACACCCAAAGCACAAGCAACAAAAGACAAAATAGATAAATGGGACCTCCTCAAAATTAAACACTTTTGCACCTCAAAGGACTTTGTCAAAAGGGTGAAAAGGCAGCCAACTCAATGGGAGGAAATATTTGGCAATCACATACCCAATAAGGGTTTAATATACATGATACACAAAGAGATCATACAACTGAACAACACAAAGAAAAACTGCCTGATTAAAAAATGGGCAAAAGACTTGAAAAGACAATTATCCGAAAAAGAAATACAAATGGCAAAAAAACACATGAAAAATGTTCAACATCACTAGTGAATAGGGAAATGCAAATCATAACTACAATGAGATATCATTCCACACCTATTAGACTGACTGCTAATAAAAAGTCAGAAAAATGTAAATGTTGGAGAGGATGTGGAGAGATAGGAATGCTTATTCACTGTTGGTAGGAATGTAGAATGGTACAGCCACTGTGGAGAACTGTTTGGCAATTCCTAGAAAGTTGAATATAGACTTGTCTTGTGACCCGGCAATACCATTACTAGGTATATACCCAGAAGAACTGAGAGCAGAGACACGAACAGACATCTGTACACTGATGTTCCTAGCAGCATTATTCATGATTGCCAAAAGTTGGAAACAATGCAGATGTCCATCAACTGATGAATGGGTAAACAAATTGTGTAAGCACATGATGGAATATTATACAGCAGTAAGAAGAAATGAAGTCGTGAAGCATATGACAACATGGGTGAACCTGGAGGACATTATGTTGAATAAAGCAAGCCAGACACAAAAGGACAAATACTGTATGATGGCACTATTATGAACTAAATATATGTGTAAACTCATGGAGTTAAGAATTAGAATATAGGTCACCAGAAAATGGAAGGAGGGTAGAGAATGGAAAGCTGAGGGTTAATTTGTGCAGAATTGGTAAAAAGGTTGTTTTTAAATATTTGGAAATGAATAGAAATGGTTAAAGCATATCTTGGTGTTTGTAACTAGCAGTGCTATTGTATGGGCATGACAGTGGTTGAAAGGGAAAGTCTAAGGTCATGTATATCACTATAAGGAAAGCTAAAAACTGTAACATGGGACTGTATAAGATAAGGTTTTACATAAAACCTTATGTAAAACACAAATATTGGGCATATTGCATAAATAAGACTGCTTTTACAAAATATAAATACAAATATACTAGAGAGAAGGAAAAAGGATAGCAGCTATGTACAGCAGGCAAAGCATAGAGAGATTCAGAGGTGATGACTTTTTTTTTAATTAATTTTTTTTATTATTGGAATAATGAAAGTGCTCTGGGAATGATTGGGGTGATGAATGCACAAATATGTGATTATGCTGAATACCATTGATTGTACTCTTTGGATGGATTTATGCTTAATCAATATGTAACAATAAAATTGACTTGTTTAAAAACAAAAAAAGAAGAAATAGGGAAAAAACAAACAAACAAAAGTCCCAAGCCTCATCACACTTAGGATTTAACATCCCTTTCATTATTCTTCAAGGTGTATTGCCACCTCCTTACGTCCCTCTTCTCTCTTCCCTTTGTACATGTCCACAGCCTGGCTTTTCTTTAAGCTCATGTAATTATATACAAATACACATACACCGGGAGAGTTTGCTCATTGTTGTGTTATGCACACCTCTCTGCATTTTGCTTTTCTCAATATATCCTGAAGCTCCCTCAAGTCCTCTGAAATAGATTTAACACATTTTTTTAAAGAATTATTTTTATTTATTTATTCCTGCCCCCCCCGCCCATCCCAACTTGTGCTCACTGTCTGCTTTCTCTGTCCACTGTCTGCTTGTCTCGCCTTTGTTGGGTCATCTTGCTGCGCCAGCTCTCCAGGGGCGTGGGCCAGCTTGCCCTCACCAGGAGGCCCCGGAACCGAACCTAGGGCCTCCCACATGGTAGAAGGGAGCCCAACCACTTGAGCCACATCCACTTCCCTTAACACATTCTTTTTAATGGCTGCCTGACAAAGGTGAAGCACTTCTTATTCCCTTATTGATATTCAGCTTTCAGATTTTACTTCTAGAAACATCTTTTACATGACAAAATTCCCTATTGAATTTTCCTATTTGTCACCTTTTCCCAATAATGGGAGATTAGTCTCAGGGTGTTAAACTTGCCTGGTGCTCAGGACGTGGGACACAAGATAGTAGGGAACTGAGAGGCGGAGGACAGGAGAGATGGGCCTCAAAGATTACTTCCCTTGCCATAATTTTGTCTCAGACCAGTTTAGAACCCTCACCCTAGGACTTTGTTCCCACTGTGTCATGAGAAAGGGTGGTGGAGCCTAGAAATTACTTAAAGGAGGGTGGAAGACAAATGAGAAACTGAACAGCTGAACTTGAAAGGAAAGGAACTCAAGTGCCGTCAGAATTTTGGTTGTTTATACAACAGTGCCACCGTGTGGCTATAGCGGAACTGTGCCACTAGCAACCCCAAAGTGAAGGAGCTGGACAAGTCATTAAATAAAATCAATCACCACTTTCACATTCTACCTTAATTTTTACCCAGCCCCCATGTCAAAATAGAGAACAGGGAAGTGGATGTGGTTGAAGTGCTTGGGCTCTCGTTTACCATATGGGAGGCCCTGGGTTCAACTCCTAGGGCTTCCTGGTGAAGGCAAGCTGGCCCACGCAGCACGGTGAGCTGGCGCAGCAAGATGACTCAACAAAGGCAGACAAGCAGACACAGAAAAACGCACAGCAAATGGGCACAGTGAGCACAAGCAGCAAGGGGGGATACATAAATAAAAACAATAATAAAAATAAATCTTTAAAAAAAAAAAATAGAGAACATCTCCACCAACCTAAAGAGTACCCTTGTGTTGTTTTCCAGTCAATAACCCCCCAGAATTAATCGTTTTTCTGACTTCCATAGATTGGAGTTGCCTGTTCTTGAACATGATATAAATGGAGTCATTCAGTATGTACTCTTTTGGGTCTCTTACAATGTCTAAGGAATTCATACATACTATTGCATGTATCTTCACTGTTTTCTTTTTATTGCTAAGCAATCTTCTATTGTATGTAGAGGTCACTATTTTTTTCATTTATTCACCCATGCAAGGAATTGTAGGTTGTTTCCTATTTAGGGCTATTATGAATGAGGGCTATTATGAATTCGGCTTCTATAAACATTTTTGAACAAACTATTTCATGGAAATAGGCATCCATTTTTTCTTGGTTATCTACCTAAGTGTGAAATTACTGTGCATGTTCAACTTCACTAGAAACTTTCAAACAGTTTCAAAATGGTAGTACCATTTTATATTCTCATTAGCAATATGTGTTTCAGTTGCTTCATATCTTCACCAACACTTGCTATCAACAGTCTTTTTAATTGTACTCATTCTGGCAGGTGGGTGCTGGTATAGCCTTAATTTACATTTCTCTGATGATTAATGATGTTACTGTTTTCATATGTTTGTTGGCCATTTGGATATATTTCTTCATGAAGTACCTGTTCAAGTCTTTTGTCCATTTTTAAATGGGATGCTTATTTTATTACTGATTTACAGAAGTTCATATATTTTACACAAGAATCCTTTGTCACCTAAATATAGGTATTGTTACATGTATTTAGACTATTTTCTCGCAGTGTGTGGCATGCCTTTTCACTTACTTAATGGTGACTTAAGATGCATGGACGTTTTAAATTTTAAGTCATCTTTATCATTTTTTTTCATTTAGGGTTAGTGCTTTTTGTGTCCTAAGAAATCTTTTTCTACCTTAGATAATGAAGATAAATGTCTTCTATTTCTTCTAAAAGCGTTATAATTTTAGTTTTCAGACATAGGTCTATGATCCACCACAAATTAAAAAAAATTTATATGTGAGGTAGAGATCAAGAATGATTTTTTTTCCTCATACTAATACACAGTTGCTCCAGTACTGAAAAGATCTTCCTTTCCCTATTAAATTGCAATGATGTCTTCGTTGAAAATCAAATGACTATATTTTCATGGATGAGTTTTTGAACTCTATTCTGCTCCATTGATTTTATCTTAATTACTATAAAATTACTTAAAATATGGCAGTCAACTAACTATTCTTTTCACAATTGTCTGTAACAAACCCTATTGATTTATGGATGTGATTGTGTCAGAAACAATTAGTCTAGGGAGGTTAATATTAGTTGGAGGACAGCTGAAGAATAATATAGGGAATATATAACAGTGATTTTGGCAGTAAATAAGAATTGTGGTTAATAATATAAATACAGAAATGTTCTACTACCAGGTGTTAAGATGTGGTGATACACGGGAAAATATAACTAATATAATTTATAGACTATAGTTAACAATATTGTAATGTTTTTGTAGCAAAAGCAAAGAAGGTACTGTACTAATGCTAAAGGTTAAAAAAAGAATATAGGATTTGGTTTTGTGAGATATGAATATGATTAAGCATTTTTTCTCTTCATTTTTTTCATTAATAAGGAGATCTTGACTATGTCATTTAACTATCTGTGTTCATCTATGTATCTTTCTGAACACTAGAGAAGCAATTGAGTTTGTTGTTGGAGTTAGATGAGATAAAAGTGCCTGGACAGAACCAATGCTTACATATCTTATTGAGCTGCCTTTTGTCTGTTGTTTTAGTTTTTGAATTTGAAATAGTTTGGATTTAAAAAAAACTTTTTTTGATGATTGTCTAGATTATTCTAAGCCTTGTGCATTTCTATGTAAATTTTCCAATTATCTCACCTATATCTTTAAAAAATCCTGCTGAGATTTATATTCAATCTCTAAATCAATTTGGGGAAAATTGTCATCTTAGTGATTTTTAGTCTTCTAATTCATATATATATAATATAGCTTCATTTATTTGTCTCTAATTTCTCTCAGCAAAGTTTTATAGTTTTCAGTATAGAGGTATTGAACATTTTATTTAAATTTATCCCTAGGTATATTGTATTTTTAATATTATTGTAACTGATATTGCTTTTTCTCAATTTCCTTTTCCAATTGCTTGTTAGTAACAATAGAAATATAATTGATATTAATTAAATAATTAATAAGTTCAATATTGAACTTGTCTCACACAACCTTGCTAAAATCTTGTCAGTTCTAGTAATTTCTTCATTGATTCCTCTAGATTTTATATATACAAAGTCATATAATTTGCTAATATGACAAAGTTACTTCCTTCTTTAAAATTTTTAACCTTTATTCCTTTTATTGCCTTATTGCATTGACCAGTACATCCAAAACAATATTGCATCAGAGTGGTTAGAATAAACATCCTTCTCTTATTTCCAACCTTATTTCCAACAGTGCTCAATATTTTATATTAAGTTTACGTTTCATTTATATATACCTCAGATTGAGGAGGTTTACTTCTGTACTTGATGCCATCATTTGGTGCCTCCATCCCCCTCCCCAGCCCCTCTCATCCATGACACACTCATTCCCACAACTCCAAGGAGTCCTAGCAGCTGAAAATACTCTCTGAGACCCTCTCCAGCCAAAGAGAGTCACTTCATTCAAGTTCGCATCCCCTTCTGTGGGATAACCGATATCCAGTGACTAGTTGATGGGGTAGTATTGAGACCCAGTCTTGAAGCTTCAATTTTGGACAACTCTGAATGGGCATCCCAGTCCCAGAGCTCCCTATAAGACCAACTGAGGCCTTTGTCAAGATTGCATAGAACATCACCTTTTCTCCCTTCCTATCCCTGGCACCCCCATTGCCCCACAGATGTTGATCTTGCAAGCATACCCCAATAAACTTCTTGCATGCAAATCTCTGTTTCTGTAACATTTGGTGTGGGGAGTGGTCTGAGGAAGCAGATTCTTAGATGACATTTTGGAGCTGGATCACTTGGGATGGGATTCCAGTGGAATGAAGTCCATAGCTGAGTCTGCTTCCTGGGAACCTGACCTGCTACATCTTCTATACCTAGTTTGCTGAGTAAGAACAAATTAAGAACAGGTGCTTAATTTGATCAAATACCTTTTGTCTCTATTAGGATAATCACATCATTCCATTTATTTTTTCTGTTAATGTGGAGTGGCAGTTTGAAATTATTTTATGAATCCCAAAAAGAAAAATATTATGTTTATAAACTGATCTCTTCCTCTGGGTGTGATACCATTTGGTTGCATTAAATTCAGTCGAGGGGCTTTGGATTAGATTACTTGGTAAGATAACTTTATGGCTTTTCATTAGACTATGTCAGTGAGGTGTGACAGTTTGAGTCTCTGCACCCTTGCTGGGTCTGATATAAATGGAAATACAGAGAGACACTCATAATCAGACAGACACAGAAAAAGGAATCTACCATGTTTGATCCTGCCATGTAAGAGAGAGGACTACAGGATTGCTTCAGCACGAAGTCTGAAGAGGCTGGGCCCACAGAGCAGCTCAAGAGAGATGGTGTGCTCAGCAGCTGAAACCTCGGCAGAGATCGCAGCCACCTTGCTTCACCACATGGCCATATGCCAGAATCAGCATTAGCTGACTTTGGTGAAAAACATCTCTGATGGTACCTCAGTTTGACTTTTCATGGCCTTGGAACTGTAAGCTTTTACCCCAAACAAATCCCCTTTATAAAAGTCATCTCATTTCTGGTACTTTGCATTAGCAGCCCTTTGGCAAACTAAAACATATGGTGAATTACAGAAATTGATTGTTTTCCCATTTGATTTCTCCTTATTTTGTCCCAGCTTTATTGAGGAAAAATTGAGGCACAATAAACTGCACATATTTAAACTGTACAATATAAGTACATTTGGCATATATTTATACCTGTGAAACTATCACAAGCCATCAATATAGGAAACATTTCCATAACTCTCTCTGTTTCTTTGTGCCCATTGTAATTCACTCTTCCCTCCATCCCTAGGCAACTGTTGAGCTGCTTTCTTTCACTATTAATATTAGTTTTCATTTTCTAGAAACATATGAAAATGGAATTATACAACATATACTCTTTTGTTGCCTGGCATCTTTCACTCAAAATAATGATTTTGAGAGTCATCCATATTGTTGCATATATCAACAATTTGTTCCATTTTCTTACTGGGTAATATTCCATTGCATAGACTGCCACAATTTATTTATTCATTTTCTGTGGATTGGCAATTAGGTTGTTTCCAGTTTGGAGTTATTACAAATAAAGCTACTAGGAACATTTGAATACAAGTGTTTGTATGGATATGTGTTTTTATTTCTTTTAGATAGAAGTGAAAAATTAGGGTCATATGATATGTATATGTTTAACCTTTTATAAAACTGCAAAACTGTCTATCAGAAATTGTACAATTTCCCATCAGCAGTGTATGAGAGTGCCAATTGTTTCACATCTTCACCCACACTTATATAATCAATATCTTGATTTAACCTCTAAATATTTTTATTTTTACGTCATTGTAAGTTTAATTTGCATTTCCCTGTTAACTAATGATATTGAATACCTTTGTATGTGTTTATTGGGCATGTGTGTATCTTCTTTTGTAAAGTTTCACTTCAGATATTTTGTCCATTTTTATTGGATGGCTTGTCTTAATATTAATCAATTGTAAGAGATATTTGTATATTCTGAGTAAAAGTTCTATGTCTGACATATGGGTTGCAAATAATTTCTCCAAGTCAGTATATTGTCTTTTACTTTTGTTAATGCTATTTATTGAAAACCAAAAATTTTGCATTTTGATCATCAAATTTATCATTTTTTATGTATCTTTTTTTATGTTCTATCTAAAAATCCTTTCCTATCCAAGGTTTCAAGATTTTTTTATCCTATATTTTCTTCTTGAAGTTTCTTGGTTTTAGGTGTTACATATGTGTCTGAATCATGTCAAGTTAGTGTTTGTGCATGGTGTAAAGTATGAGTTGATATTCTTTATCCAAACATATATTGAGTTGATCCAGCACTATTAGTTGAAAACGCTTTCCTTTAATTATTGAATTGTCTTGGTGCCTTTGTCAAAAAACAGTTGGCCACATATATCTGGGTCAGTTTCTGAACTCTCTCATTCCATTGATCAATATGTTTGTTTTTGCCAACTAAGCAGTCTATATGACTGAAGCTTTCTATTGGCTGCTTTATTTTTCTAGATCTTTTGTATTTCCATATAAATTTTACAATCAGCTTGTCAACCTCTACCAAAGAGAGTTATTGCATTGGATATATAAATCAACCAAGGGATATACTTGTTTCCTAGGGCTGCCACAACACAGAAATTTATTGTCTGGCAGTTCTGGAAGCTAGCAATCCAAATTCAAGATGTCAACATGGCTGAAGCCTGTAGAGGGAGTCATTCCTTGCCCATCTAGCTTCTGGGTATTTGCTGGTGTTCCTTGATTTGTAGATGCATCACTCCAGTCTCTGCTTCTATCTTAGCATAGTCTTCTCCCTTTGTGTCTCTTCTTATAAGAACACCAGTAGTACTGGATTAAAGGCTGACCTATGCCAATATATAAACTCATCCACCTATTTCCAAATAAAATCATATTCTGAAGTACTGGGGATTGGGACTTCAATACCATTTTGAAGACTCATCAACCCACAACAGGGAAGAATTTCTATTTTAGCAATATTGAGTTTTCCAGTTCATGAACATGATATTTCCATATTTTAGGTCTTCTTTAATGTCTCACACCAATGTTGTATAGCTTTCAATGTCTTTGCCTTAGCTGCCTTTTATTAGAATTATAAGATATTTTATGGTTTTGTTGTTACCCTAAATGGAAATGTTTTTTATTTTCATTTCCAATTGTTTGATTTTTTTATATTAACTTTCTATCTAAAATTCATATATTAGTCTGAATAATTATTTTGTAATTTCCCTGAGATTTTCTATATAAACAAGTATATCATCAATAAATGGGTATGGTTTAATCCTTCTTTTCTGATCTTTATGCCTTTATTTATTTATTTATTTTGGTCATATTGCATTACCTAGAACTTTCAGTACAATGTTGAATGAAAGTAGTGAAAGTAGGCATTGTTACCTAATTCCCAATCTCGGGGAGGGGGGCGGAAACAATTAACTCTTTCACCATTAAACATGATGTTGGTTATAAGTTTCTCATAGAAACCCTTTATCAGTTTTGGGGAACTTCCTTATATTCCTAGTTTTATGAGTATTGTTTTGTTTTGTTTTGTTTTTTAATCACAAAGGAATGTTGAATTTTGTCAATGCTTGTTTTGTATCTATGAAATAATCATCTGGTGTGGCAGTTTAAGGTTAATTTTATGAATCCCAAAAACAGAAAGATTGTGTTTGTAAACTAATCTATTCCTCTGGGTGTGATACCCTTTAATTGCATTAAATTCAGCTGAGATGTCTTTGATTAGATTACCTGTTAAGATTTGGGCTTTTACATTTTACCACATCAGAGGGTGTGGCACAGGTTGGGTCCCCACCCCCTTGCTGGATCTGATATAAATGGATACTCACTCAAGAAGACACACAGAAAAAGAGAACTCTGTCATTTTTTTATCCTGCCATGTGACAGAAAGGAGAAGTCTCAAACAGCTAAAGCCGCAGGAAGAGATGACCCATTTTGCCTGATAGCTTACAACTGACCTTGGGAAGAGAGCTGAGACTGGTATAGGAGGCCCAGAAAGAAACAATCTTTGTGCTAGGAAAGAGAGGATTTCACTTAAGCATGGAGCCTCAAGAGGAAGAGGAAGCCCAGAGGGGAAGGCAGAGATCAGCGACCATCTTGCTTCAACATGTAGCAACTAACTTTGGTGAGAAAGCAACCTTGAGTTGGACTATTTATGGTCTTATAACTGTAAGCTTTTACCCCAACTAAATACCGTTTATAAAAGCCAACATGTTTCTGGTACTTTGCATCGGCAGCCCTTTGGCAGACTAATACAAAAACTGGTACTAGGAGAGTGGGGTTGTGCTATTTATTGCAATTATCAAAAATGCTGGAACAGTTTTATAAATGGTAAGGGGGTATTTTTTGGAGGAATTATGAGATGCTTAATGGAAAGGCCTAGATTGCTTTGAAGAAACTGTTGTCAGGAACATGAATTCTAAAGAGACTTTTGATGAGGTCTTAGGGGAAATGATGGAACTGTTATTAGAAACTAGAGGAAAGGTGATCTGTGTTTTAAACTAGAGGAAAGGTGATCTGTGTTCTCTTGCAGAGAACTTAGCAAGATTGACTCCTCATGTTATATGGAAGGCAGAATTTGAAAATGATAAGCTTGGACATTTAGCCAAGGAGATTTCCAAAGTAAATGTGGAAAAAGTGGCCTGGCTTCTCCTTGCAGCTTATAGCAAAATGCAGGAGGAAAGAGAAAAGCTGAGAACTGAATTGTTGGGCACAAAAAAACCAGAGACTGATTTCGGAAATTCCAAGCTTCCAGAAAACAAGCACCCAGAAGATAGTCCGATTTGAGGAATTAACATAAACATGGAACTTGTAAGTCAGGATTGAAAATGCAGTTATCTAGGAAAGACTTGTAGAAACTTTTATTGTCTGATGGCTTGGACCCCTGTTTCCTGCATACTAAACCAACAAGCTTTTTGCAAGACAAATTGCTGAAAAAAGGGTATTAAAATCTTGTTATGTATATAAGTCTGTTTTTTAACAAAATATAGATACAAATATATTAGAGAGAAGGAAAAAGAATAGCAGCTATATACAGTAGGGGAAGCATAGAGAGATTGAGAAGTGGTGAGCTTTGTTTATTTTTTGCTATTATTACTGAAATAATGAAAGTGCTCTAGGAATGATTGAAGCAATGAATGCACAAATATGTGATTACACCAAATACCAATGATTGTACACTTTGGATGAATTTATACATTATTAATATGTATCAATAAAATTGATTTGCTTAAAAAATATCATGTTATGGTTGTGAACTTGTCTATTTCTCCCTTTAATTTTGCTTTGTGTATTTTGAGATACTATTATTATGCACATACACATGAATAATTATTTTGTCTTTCTGATGAATTGTCCCTTTTATCATTTTGACATGTCCTATATTTTCCCTGTTAATACTATTTGTCTTTGAAGTCTATTTTGTCTGCTATTAATATAGCTACTTTACTCTTCTTACGCTTTCTTTTTTGCATGGTATAACTTTTTTCACTCCTTCACTTTCAACCTATCTGTGTCTTTATATTTAAAATGCTTCCAGGGAAGCGGGTGTGGCTCAATCGATGGAGCTCCCGTTTACCATATGGGAGGCCCCGGGTTCGCTTCCCGGGGCCTCCTTGTGAGGGCAGGCCGGCCCGCGCGGCGCGGTGGGCTGATGTAGCAAGACCTCACAGCAAGGGGGAGATAAGCAGACACAGAAAAAACACACAGCA